>JAEIIJ010012034.1:0-35769 GCA_018904815.1 Drosophila ogumai | reverse complement strand
TTATTTTATTATAATAGAAATCACCAGCGAATTCTACTACTTTTATAGTTACTATGAAGTATTATTAATTAACATTCAAAATCAATTCCCTAATTTAATTTTTAAGCTTATCAAGCATTTAAAATACAATTTCAAACCCCAGAAATGAGAAATGCCATCTTCGTTTAGAAAACTCAAATTTCAAGTTTACAATTTCCCACAGACACTTCCTGTTTGATTAACATTTCCCTAAAAGCATTTCCTGGCAGCCGACAGTTGCTTCTAGTTTTCGTAATTTTAAAGAAAACGAGAAGCGAGAGCTCAGTTACATGATTCGTTACGCCCAGAATGGAAATGCATTCCTTGAAAATTTCCTTGTTAGTTTTATGCTGAGCCACAGCCAGGACTATATTTTGTGCTTGTCAATGCCTCCAGTTCCTTGGTCCCGGGACTCTGCCATGTCCCCATTTCCATTTCCATCTGCTCCCCCGTTTCCATCATAATTTTTTGCTCAACATGTTATTGCTGGTTCTGGCGGAGCCCTGAGAATGTGGAGCACATTTCATCTTGGTTACATTTACTTTCCCTTTTTCCTTCTATGTTTTTCCTATTTTTTTTTGTGCTTGTGCGAGGCCATATATTCTGCTCGTATTTTAGTTAACATTTTTAGTGGCTTTCGTAGTGGGGAAACAACAAAAGATTCATCATCTTTTTTTTGTTACACTCGGAGAAATCATCAGTATACAAGGAAATGCCAAAGCTTGCAGTTTATTTTAAAAACACATTTATACTGTAAGGTCTTGTTTTTTTTTTATTTTTTCTCTGCATTCAAATATCTTATTAAAGGACTTTAAGCTTGGCTTTAACTCTGTGTGTATCGGCTGGTAAAATGTTTCTTTTGTGTGTGTGTTAGTTCCTGACAGTTTTATACACTGGGGAATAGCTGGGGTTTAGTTTTTGGGGAGTTTTTCTGCGCATGATATGCGTTGATGGATTGCCCTGGGCCAGCTTCCTTTTTTTCTTAGCACGCCTTCGATTTCGAAGGGGAGGGACCCTTGTGCTGATTAAAGCGAGTCCAGAATGAACTCAACTGCTAAAGCATTATGCATAAATTGCGAATAAATATGTAATCAGGCGAACAAGTTCCTGCAGATGCTTAGCAGCTAAAAAAAAATAGAAGAAACTGCATACTTGCAACTATAAGATGCAGCGAGTCGACACTTGATTGCAGAGGAAGGACACTCGTCAGGAAAAAGGAGTGGGGCGTGGCAGGGCTCGACCGGCTGAGCCGGCAAGTAGGTAATAGTTTCAGGTAAAAGCCTGTAAACGAGCAAAACTGGCACAAACGAGCTGCAAGTTGAATGCAGACGAAGATGACGATGATGATGGTAAAGAAAAAAACTAAAAATAAGGAGAGCTAGCTAGGCCGAATTTTGAAATACTCTTCTAGGAAAATACTTTAAGTAAAGAAAAATTAAATATTAAATTTGAAATAGGTAAAAGATTCCAGCTCAATATAAACATAATTTATTTATTCATTGTATATAAAAGATTACTAATGCTAGATTTGATATAATGCCCTGCTAAAGGGTATAAGAATAGAAAAGGTGGAGCAACTCCACAAGGATGCCCCCAGATCCTTGGCAGCTGTGGCGAATGCAACTCGAGTCGCTGGATATAAAGCCGTTCGGTTGGAAACTGTTTGCCAGTGCCAAGTTCTAGTGGCTGTGGCAGAAACGGCATCAGAAAAGGGCTCAAGTGGCAGCCACTCCCCTCTAGACATTTTTCAACTTCCTCTTTTATTTATTACACGGCGTATACGCAATGCAAATATATTCCGCGATGCATTGTTTATGCTTCTGGCTCGTTCATATTTATACATACACATATATTTTGTATTTTTCTAACGCATTTTCACTACTTTCGTGCGCCGCTTTTTTCGCTGTCTGACAAATTTGTTTTTGCCTCAAAATGTGTTTCCGGTCGGTGCAATTTTGCGTGATTGTTTGTTCTGCCTTTTGCATTTTGCATTTTGCAACTTTTTTAATCATTTTTATAAATTCAGCGCCGCCGACGGAGCAACCTTTTTCAATCTGCAATCTGCCGCTGCCATTCTTGACGTTCCTTTTGCTTTTAATTAAAACGAACTCTCAATACAATATGCTCTGGCTCTGGGAAAGCGACGCTTGCCTTTTTGTTTGCTCTTAATTTTCCTCCGTTTCTTTCTATATATATTTTTTTTTTGTATCCTCTCCTCAGTTTTTAGAGTTTTCCCTTTTTTCGGCGTGGTTTGCTTCCCGTATATTTCCCACGTCCCATAGTTTGGTCCCCACAGACGCTGGGGTTTATTTATTGGGTGTGTGTATGTGCGGGCTAGTTCCTTTTTGGACAACAAAAAGTTGCGAAACTAAAATTAGTAAACTAGCCGGAGAGCCGAGAGTTGCGAGTGTGATGTGGCGCTGGCGGTGGCCTATAAATGAACAAGGGAAAACGGCAGCGCCCGGGAAAAACTGTGCCAATTGCACAAGTTATGGGGCGGAAATTGAAGAATGGCCCAGCAGACTGGCATATTTCAATCTTCAAATTTTTTGTTGTACTAATTGCAATTCAAGGGTCCCTTTTAAGGCCAGCACCACAGAAAAGTAAGAGTTACTTGAGTTCGAGAAAGGGAACAAGTTGGAAAAGTCCTTAAACGAGAAGTTAACTATGGCGAAAAGTTGCAAACATTGTATTCGTTTCAAAAGTCAAACAGAGCATGCTTTTTGTTATTTCCATTAAATATGGTAGAATTATTTTATTACATTTTTTATGTTACTAAAAATACATTTTAAAATGTGTTTTCATAATAGAATTAGAAATTGGTAAAAATAAAATTAATATACATTTATTTTTGGGGATTTGGCTTGTTTAAATAATATTTATTACAGTTTTGTACGTCTTAAAACATGTTTAAGTTCTTAATTATTAAAAATAAACTATTTTAAATTAATTTCTTAGAAATCTATATTTATAATCTTGTAAAAAGAAATTATATCTAAATTCTATATAATTGAAATTTGTAAGCAAGACTTCTTTAAATTACATTTCATGATTTCTAAATATATGTTTTACTGAAAAATGTAATAGATAAGGGCTGTTTTTTCATGCTTTTCTAAAAAACTTATAAACAGAAATTTGTTTAAAATTTAGGATTTAAAAGTAGGTCATAGCTTTACCTTTTTCTTAAATTCATCTTCTTTTTTCTGAGTAAGCCAAAGCTAAACTGTTGGCCAAAAGATCATTAACGGCTGGCCAGACGACAAGGGGCGAGAAAGCAAAATAAAAGGAGAAGCAAGGACACTTCACCTGCCACGAAGGAGTAGCGGCCAACTTACACGAAAAACTGCAACAAACACTCGAGGAAACTTTTCTCATTTAACGTCGACTCAAACTGAAAAGCTACTCAAAATCTATTTGAGTTGCCGACGTTGGCAGCGACTTTTTGCAATAGAATAAAATCCATTGGACACTTTTGCAAAACTAATAACAAAATATTAAGTTTACACAAATTCTAGCGAGTAAAAAATAGGAAAAAAAAAGGGAAAAGGGAGAGGGAAAACTTTGCACACTCGCCTGCAATTGACAGCCATTAAAGTTGTCCGCCTTGCGGGCCAATATCAATTTTAATGTACATTTTCAATTGCAGCGTTTAGGAGCGGAAAAAGTTTACGCTGGCATAAATATTTTTTCAACATTTTTCTCCGCCTTTCTTTTTTTTTTACTTATATATTTCGCAGCCATAAATGTCGAAGGGAAACATTGGCTTGCCGCTGCATATGTTTCCGTATGCAGGGGGAAAGGGGGAGATCCGCAGGATACTGCATCCGTAAGATACTTTCACATCAGCGCAAATGCTGTCGCATAATGTTTAAGAAAATATATATTTTTCCCATTCGATGCAATGTCGCTGCGTTGTTTTTTCCACATCGTCTGCTTATTTTGCCAAAGTCAAATATTAGCTGAAAAGTTGAGAAAGTTTTCTCAAGCAATTTTGCGCTTACATTTTACGGAGGAGCAGCAGCTCCTGGTCTATCTGTCAGGCATTTCCTTCGGTTTTCACCCGGTCTTCCTCTTGGCTTTTCCTCGCCTTTCCACTGGCTTTTCACTGGGCTGGGCTTGCCCCCGCCGCTACCCAGCAGCTACCGCCGCAGATCTTTATCCCGAGCAGCTGCCCCGGCATCCCTCTTGCGTTTCATTTTCCCCCAAAGTGCATTAAAAAATATTGTTGCTGCATGGTCGGATACGAACGGCGCGTATCATTTTTGATAAAATTCATGGTAATTGTTTCAACTGTGAATTTATCGAAGTTTTTCATGTTACGCACAAAACTTTGCCAAAGCCAACCGCTGAGACTCTGACAGAGACGGCATCATGCCCAGAGAAAAGGAAAGCAGAGGAGAGGCAAGGGAAGGGGAGGAGTCTTCAAGGCAGGCATTGCTTTTTATGGTACAGTGGGGAGGAGAGCGGAGCTTGTCGGGCGGATTGAATGGAGAATGGATGCCTTCGACATCGACATCGACACGGCATCGCTGTCAGTTAGCTGCCTCAGTGTGGCTCCCGGAACCATCCATCCACCTCCACCCCCGCCGATCTGCAGAAGTCGCTTCCAATGGTATGTGGTTGTGGGCACAACCGAAGAGGAAATTAACTCTTTAAACTTAAACTCGCCTCGGAGGTTCGCACACACACACATAGAGCAGGAAAGACTTTATGGCAGGTCTTTAACAATAAAATGGAGAAAATTATTAAAGATTTATGGGCCAATCAAGGCAATAGTCAGAGCAGTGACTATTAGGTTTAAATAGTTTTCTAGAAGAGTGTGCTTTTGAAATTAAACAGAGCCTGGAATGATTTTCTTATTCAGAGCTGCTAACGATTTAATTTAAACCAATTTAAAGGTGCATTTAAAATAACAAATTTAATAAAATTATAATTAAAAGGCATAAATATGGTCAAAGTTGTGTGTATTCTATAAAATATTTTCTTATTCAGAGGTGCTAAGATTTAATGTAAAGATGTAAAGATGTAAAGATGTAATTGAATGAAATTATGATTAGAAGAGTTATGTGACTTCTATTAAATATTGTTTATAAAAATATAATAACTAATAAATATAAAATCAGAAATACAAATGATTCAATTAAAAAAAAATTAAGTGAAATTTATATAACAAATTGAATGATATTATGAATCACATTAAAAAAGTTATTTAATAAAAACGAAAAAGTATGCTGATGAAATGTATTATAGCTTAGAAGTGTTTTCTTATTCTGAGATGCTCACATTAGCGCTTTTTTAATAAAAAAAAAAAATTATGAAAAAGGGACATAGGAAGTAGAAACCTCAATCGGGGTAGAACAGTCTACAAAGTTATTTGATTTCTTTTAAAAAGCGTTTATAAAATTATTTTAAATTCCAAATTGCTAAATACAATTTTGAAAATAACGACATAATTCGGGTTTTTCTGTAAATCTCAATAATCATACACCCAAAACTGTCACTTGTCCTGGTTTATTTATATAAATTTTTTTCTGTTTTCAGAATCCAGCTCATGTGCCCTTCGGGTTGCATATCTTTCTAGCAGATCAACTCCCTGGCGTCCGTTTACTTTGATCAGTATTTATCAGAGACCCGGAGACCCTTCGGCCACATCAAACAGCATAGTAAAGTTGGAAGTTTTAATTTGGATACCCGAGACCCCCAGCAAACTGTCTCAGTGCACTGGGCCACAACATTTACATTAACTTTTGACCTTATCACAACAAAGCCAATAGAATCAATTTGGGCGTCCAAAGGCAAACAAGTGGGTAATGGTGATGGGAGCCAGGGCACCAGGCTGCAGATGGAAATGGAAATGGGAAAGAAAATGTGAATGTGAACGGAAACTATGGGAGTTTGTCTCTGTGGCAGGACACAGCAACTATTGTGTATCATTGGCCATAAAACAAACACCGAAGGTTCAAGTTTTTCAACCAAACTTGTGTACTCTTGCAGATGCGTACTTCGGGGACTCCGTGCGGTCAGCAGAGAGAAATCAGGGAAATCTCTTTAAAAATATTTTTATATATATATTATAAGGTGCAGAAACAAAAAATCTAAGCAGTGTTAATGCGTCAGTACTTCAGAAGTAAGTAACAAATTTTCATTTTCGTTTCCAGGATTTTGTGAAGGTTCTAGTTTACAAAGAAATTGGAAAATGGAATGTTGGATTGCTATTAAAAAAAAAAAAAAATTGAAAGAAAATACTAATTAAAAATCAGCCTAACACATTTTGATTCTTTAAAAATTCATAAATATATATTATATGATTATTTGAATTTTAAATGAAAATGGCAATTATACATATATTTAAAAAAAAAAAGTTCTCGAAAATGACTCCATTAAAATAAATGAAATACGTAGCACTTATAGCTCTTAATTGAGTATTCATTACCAGCTGCAAATAGTTCGGCACGCATTCAGTGGCTCCCCTCTTGCAATTTTGCCATTTTGCCACCTTATTGAATTAGCAATGGGGGATAAATAAAGCGAACGACTTTATCATTGTCCCACCGCCTCCGAAGCATATTTCATGCTAAATTATTACAAATGTACGTGGCTCGGTGGCACACATAGGGAAAATGATAATACAATAACAGGATTGGGGCAAACTAAAGTAAAATTTAAACATATTTTTGCCCTCAGCTGGGAGTTGCTGTTGCTGCCGGTATCTTGGGGTGTTCTTTTGGGGGTGTGCATGGGGTGCATGGGGTGTATGAGGGTGTGCAAGGGTACGTGGCTTTCTTGATTCAAAGTTATGACTGCTCAAGACGCGCGGCCGGCGGCTCTAAAATTTATTGTTCGCCACTATGAAAAACTGCTGCGAACGTGGCCCAGGCACTTGGCTGTGTGCGCAACTACACGAGATTATGATTAATTGTCCGGGGCCCTCTCTGCGAGCCGAACATACCGCGGGCCCACCCGCTTTCAATCTACAGTAGATCTTCAAGAAAGGAATATTTTTCTAAGCATAAAAAAAAAATAACGGTCCAAACCCGCCACATAAAATTATTTTTAGGATTTAAACCATCTTTGCTGTAATTGGGTTCACATCTGTGGAAACTTTTGAATCAAATGTTAGTTAATAGTGTAAAATATTTTCAAAAAAATAGTTTATGCATATAATAGCTAAATAAATAAAACACAAAACTACTTCCTATTCTTTTATTGCTACTATTTCTTTCAAGTCTCCACTGTACTCGGGGTTCGTGTGGGCGTGGCACGTATGACACAAGCGCGGTTGATGGCACAAAAAAAAAAAAAACAACAAAAAAACTAAGGAAAAAAGCATGCATCCCGGGCATGAGGCAGCTGCTTTGGCTCAGCACATAAATATGGAGCCGAGTGACAAAGCCAAGGCATTAAAAATTAATTTACCCCCGGCCAGGACTGGCTTAGAGCGAGGAGGATATGGAGCCAGATGGAGACAGAGGGCGATATGGAGCTCAACTAGCTGGCGCTAATACTTCACGCTCATTTTTGGGTAATTTTAAAACATCAAATATCCAATTAAACTTGCCACAAGCATTCATCCTCAATTTATAATAATTACAAACTAATTAACTCTGATCCCTCGCCCGGGCAACGTTCGCTGCCATCAACCGCAAGCAATGCCGAAAATGCGAAAATAATTATTAACAAAAATTAAGTCAAATTATAGCCCCCCGAAAAAGAAAAACGAACTTGCCATGGCAATCAGGCTGAGAAATGGGATGCGAAAACAAACAAAAAAAATGTATATTTAAATTTCGTAACAGAATTAAAGCGCACCGCAAAGCCAAACTTATCCCTCGAGCTGGAAATGACTTGTGGCCAAAGGAGGCGGGGCCGGGACCGGACCCGGGAAAATCTGTTCGCAACTACAGCTCATTATAGACGTTGTCCTGCTGCTACAATATCCTGTTTGTTTACTTTACTTTAAGGCAGGGCCAGAGTGAAAAATGCGGCGTGAATTTGTAAAGTCATGGCCAAGTCTGTGCACAACAAGAAAAATGTTTTTAAAAATAAGAAAAGAATAACTGGTACTTAAAAAAGAAGGTATTTATAAACGAATATAATAATAATATATAAAATATATTTTAGAGAATTTTAATAAGCCTAGTTGCCACCCTTTTCGCCCGGTGTCCTCGGCCTTTTGTCCAGGTCCGAATGCACGTGGCCGCAAAACTTCATCGACCACAAAAGCACCGCCGAAGGGAGGCTGGCGGAGGGAAATGGGATGCCTGAGCATGTGCGTAACGTTAATGGAATTAGAAAAGTTTTTAAGCAAAGCTGAATATACATATATATGAGTGGGATTTTGATAAAAAGTCCCTCTCACTATGCCCCGGCTAGGTGCGTACATATCAGGCGAAGCGCAAAAATTGCGTAATGAAAAAGTTTGCGCTCTTCTCCCTCTGCACTCTGCATTTTGGCCAACCTCAAACTCAAAAAGCATCTACTCAGCACGCATATGTATGGGCCGGGTATTTTTCTGACATTTTTCCGACTTGCGGCGAAAATGGAGCAAAAGTTTTTGCCAAACGCAAATCACTGTCAATGGCAGTCGTAGCCGTAGCTCAGCACATAATCAAAATTCACGGCTATTGACATGCTGAGTTTGAGCACAATGCATTGTGCTTTCGGCGAAATATATACAGCATTCCGTATACATAAATGTGTGTATAGTCTTGATGAGATTAAATAAATTTAATTATTGCGCATACGACAGGTGGCCCCCAGCGAATAATTGATTCAAAGCGATAAGCTGCTTACCAGAGACTTCGTATGGTTGCTCAGTTTGCTTTTTCATAACTTTAAGTTCACAAGTTCATTTAAATGGAATCAATTGATAATTATAAGACTTTTCTCTGAAAATAATTTGCTTTTAAATTATGTCACGCACACAACTCAAATCAATTGCCAACAAACATTAAAGTATGCTTAACTACTTCCCAGCTTAAACCCACGAGGCGTTGAAACAATCACTCTATTTATGGGCTGCCATTAAGGAGAAGTGAATAAAATTAACGACTTTTTAAATTAAACCATTTGATTTTACTGCCAAACTTTGAACACATATTTTATGGCCACTAATGCAAATCGAAATGATGCAAATGAAACTTGAGCGGCATTTAAAGCTTTCCTTCGGCACCGAACGACTTGTGTGTGCTTTTTGGTTAGTTTTTGACAGCTGTAAAGGATCCCAAATCGAATGAGATGCTAAAAGTTCGCCAAAGTGTTGGTGTTGCACATATCAAAGTGTCGTATAAAAAAAAAATCAAATTTATATTTATGGTTCGGCGCCAGGACATCAGACGGCTGGCTGACTGCCTGGCCAAAAGAAGTTTGCCGCCTGGCCGGATGGCATTATAATTTCAAATTTTCATCCTGCCAGCTAATAAGAGAGTACACCGAGGGAAACTATGCAAAAATTTAAAATGGAACAAGTGTTAAGGTTGTACATGTATGTATATGTTTGTAAACTAGGGGAGACTGGAATGAATAATTATATGGAAGGTCTTAGATTGATTGAAAATATTTTATATTTCTGTAAAGTATTTATACTGTTTTTTTGACTTAATGAATTCCTATATTTATTTAAAATTAATTAAATTTAATCTAATTATAAATATTATTATTTCTTAAGACTTTTCATAATGCAATAAGTAATTAAACATAAATGAATCTAGATTATGCGGTAACTAACCAGCTATGAAAACATTTCTAATTAATAATTGTTCTTAAATAAATTATTTATTTTTTATTATTAGCAATTTAGTATAATGGATTAATATTGCCACCCTGTTTCTCTCTGTTTCGGTAAAGTTGAGCCAGACAAACGAGCCGTTGGCCTTTCGCCCTCGTTCTTGTGTCTGAAAGTCTGCGTGTAAAATTATGCCCGTTGTCTGCCCAAAGGCCATTACGATGGCATTCGATTTCGATTTCATTTTCGTTTCGTTTAGTAGCAACAGCGGCAAGCTGCTTTGGCAACACTTACAACTTTCGACAGTTCAAACGGCCTCGAGGTAGGGCGGGTTGGGTGGCAAATCGGGGGGTGAAAATGTTGAGGAAGTTCGTGGGCGGCGACGGAGTGAGTAGCCAGCCAAGCGCTGCGGGACACATAAATCATATTTCGCAGCAAGAGTGCTTCAAGGAGCTGCCATTGATAAATGGAAAGGATCAACTTTAAGCGGAGACGTGTAACAATGATTTACCAAAGAGGCAACAAAAAAAAAGAAGAAAAACAAGTGGCCAATACAAAACAAGCAGCAAGCGGTCGGGAAATATTTGCATTTAATCGGTGGATGTCTTTAAGAGAAATTTGAATGGCCAACAAATATATTTTTATTTCATTTAAATGTTGATGAGCTGAGAAAATCAGCTTGGACCCTTATTGTAATGCTTAAAAATTTAACAAAAATGGTATTTGTTTTTGTCTTTTAATAATATAAATTTTTTACTACAATGACAAACATTTTCAAGGATGTTTAAGTTAATTTTTTAAAAGTATTTATTATTTATTTATATAACAATTTTCTTATCGACTAAATCAAGAAAATAGAAACATTTTAACTGTGACAAAGACTCTGTTTAATTATAATTAAATTATTTGAAGTAATTCAAACAGCTTAAAAAACACCCTTCCATATTTAAAGTAATGCCTTTCACATTTGTTTTCCCTCATTTAAGACACAACCGAATATATTCCGATCAACTAATTGTTTATGAATCAATTTGCAATAGATGGCTCGTTAAACGGAGGGTTAAATTCTTTATGCGGTCATTAACATTGGCTTGATGTGCAGTTTATGGCGCCGCAGACGAAAAGCATTTTTCCATTCCTTCTTTTTCCTTTCATTTTCATTTTCATTTCTCATTTTTCCTATTTTACTTTGCTTTTATTTTGTTTTCCCTTGTTTATCTATACATTGATGTGAAAATGGAAAAACATTAACAGCTGGTTTTTATGAAGCGCACTCAACTATTGCCGAGTAATCCTCGCTGTTATTGATATTATTATCATTATTATGGTTATTTTCGGGTTTTTATGGCCAAAGTTGGCGCTACGTTCGGGGGTCTCGCATAAATGAATTTAATTATTCCGGAATTCCCGGGCGAGCAGCAAACACCGAATATGATGTGCTGGAGGACGATGGAGGCGAAGGCGGCATTAATATGGATGCCAACCTGTTGCCTAATGGCCTAACAAATCTGGCTGAATAGCGAGAATAATTACAATTACCACGCGGCGTATACGCAACATGAGGGGACTGGGGACCCTAGCTGCTCCAGCTCCTGAGTACGAGTGTGTGTGTGTGTGTGTTTGCCCAAGTTTGAGTGGCTCTCGGTGGCAAAGTCTTGGCGCTGGCAAGTGCCCATGGCATGACGGTCACATTGTTGGCATCAGCCATTGTTGACAGCCAAAGCCGCAGTCACACTTCCCACAGCAAGTGCAACAACACCAGCAAATTCCAACACCACCAACAACAGGGCCCAAACATACACACAAACAAGCGCCAGCAGCACCACAACAACAATAACAAACAGTTGTTGACATTTATGCCGGCGAATGTCACATGCCAGGCACGCCCTTCTGCCCACCAGACGAGGCTTAGACCAGGAAGTGCACTCGGAGAAAACTGAGGCTGCGGGAGTATGCCAAAACTGTAGCCTATTTCTAAGCTGGCTTAAAGCAAACAACGATTTTCAATCTAAAATATTAACTTGAAACAATTTAAAGTGAAAATGTTGATCCTTTGGTATTTTTTTAAGTGTACGTTAAGCCATGCAGGCTAGCACAGAAACAGCAGCAGAGAGGAACTATGGGAAATGCAGCCCAACGGCGATACGGGAAAGTGACTGTGGACTGAGGAGTCCAAGGGCAGCTTATAAACTTCCAGGAAGGACGTTATAATAATAAAAGGAATAGTCATGTTTTATAAAAGTTACCTATTCCCTTTATAGTCATAGTTTATTTCTTAAAACAGAAATTAGTAAATATAATACGCTTCAATTACCACAGTACAAATTAACCTGTCCTCGTTGCGAATATAAGGATGAAATTGTGAGAAAAAAAATTTCCTACTTGTGGCACAATGCTTTACATAATGCAATCCAACGACAAACTTGCCTGCAACTGCAGAAGAACAGGGAAATGTATATATAAAATGTACATATAACTACACAGACATTCTTATATTGCGCCCTGGTAAATACGGGAAATTTCTTTATTATGAACGGAATATCAACAGTGTAAGCAGCTCACGTCGAGAATTCCAGAGCTCTTTGGTATGAAGTTTTGGTAAATTCAGTTATGCATTAAATTAAGTGGGATATTGAGAACAATTCATGTAATAAAACCACTTGCACGAAAAGTTAACTACATTTAAATGAAAATTTTTAAAAAGTGTATCATCTAGCATCTCTAAAGTTTTTTTCTTTTTTCAAAAAGTAAGTTTTCTCAGCTAACGTAGACTTGACACACTCTTCAATAATTTTTTGTTAGCAAATAAATTGTTTATTAATGACTTATAAAAAATTAAATTAAAACAAAGACTGCTCCAGTTTATGTTAGTTAAGTTAAGATTTTTAATAAAGCATTTTCTTAAATGCAAACGCGAAATCCAATCAGTAATAACAATCAAATAATTCTCTAATTGTACAAGATAAAGGAAAAGCAAATAATAAATATATTTAAGCAGCTCAGCTACAAATTCCACTCAATCATCCTTTTTGGCATTCCTTTTGTCAGCGGTTAAATTGCATCCTGCAACGTCTGTCGAGTCTCGGGAGTTGAATAAATGCGAAATGAGACTTAAATCCACTTGGCATTCTCTTTTTGGCTTCATGTAAAACTGTAATATATATATTAATTTAAATAATGGACAGGCCAAAAGGCAGCGGCAGGCCAAAGGTTGAAGAAATGTAAATTTATCCTCCTTTTGCAAACTCGTTGTTGTCCTGAAATTATGATCTTTGGGCAGCAGTGTTATTTTTAATACTTGTCTCAATTAGTACATAGCTTTATTGTGGTTTTTTTGTACTTCTGTGAGACTGGTCACTCTAGCACTAAATGTCAAAATTACAACTTTCTTTAATTTTCTGCTTGCCAAGTTCGGAGCATCCCACTGTCTTCCAGCTGTAACCCACTATGTCACATCCGAATCCATTGCAGATTAATATGTCAACATTCTTGGAAGAACCAGAAAACGAGCGTGTCCAGCAGCCCAAGCGAGCCATCGATGTGCTTCGAAAGTGGATATCCTACCAGGTCACACCACCGGACAGACTTCACTCTGGATCTACAGCCAACTTCGGTGGCGTAGACCTTAGTCTTTTGCGGATGCCGCACACCCCTGAGGATGAACCCCCACTGGCCAAGTACCGTCGTGTGGAAATCAACACGGCGATCAATTCACCTGGCAGTGTCCCTTCAATGGAAATGCGTCCACAGCTGTTTTACTCGAATATTGAGCGCATGGTGGAGATGGGTTCTACAGAAAGCCCCATCAATGGACAACCCATTCCTGGGGACTCACTAGCACTGGAGTCCGAGCCCACAAATTGCAGTTTGAACGAACCGAAACCACAGCTCTTGGACGAAGTGATCGTCATTGAAAATAGCTCGGATGAGGATGTTGCTGCCAGTTATTCCATAAGCAGGGAGATTTGTCCTAAGCTAAAATACTTTTTCATGAAGCTACGCATCGACGATTGCGAGTTCGCCAGAGACTGCTATGTTGGAAACCTTCAACTGAAAATTGCGCGTCGAGAAAAGAGATTGGATGATAAGCGGAGTATCCTCAAAAGCCAGTAAGTGTCTCACACATAAATATATCTATGTCAGGTGGCTTATGTATTAACATGTTTCAGAATTGAAAAGTTGCGCAACGCACGCAAGGCCTTCGATCAAAAAAGGCTAGACGCGATTATCCAGTTCCAGTTCCAGTGTCCCAAATGTCCCCCGACAGAGTAATCGGGGGCTCGCCCTATAATACACTTGCCTTCAAGTTTAACCTGCTCCTAAAGCGCAGCGACATCTTGACCCTGGTCGTTCAGCCAACGAGGTGATAAACTTTTGTATAAACCTCCAGATAGAGCGCTCCCAACAGCGTAAAGGTGAGCTGGCCAGCGTCTATGCCATGAACACGTTCTTTCTGCAGCGTTCGATATTGTGATAAACTAGTCTCTTCTATAAAATATATTATATTATTAACATTTTAAACATTTTAATTAAATGCGGTCGAATGCTGTCACTGAGACTTGGGCTTAAATGCTTTGCCATTTCAAGATTAATTCCTTGACGGCTGACACCTTTGGTAATCCTTGGCAATCAAATCGAAAAGCTAGGAAGTTAACCTCTGACATTTAACACACACTTAATACAGTTAAAAGCTAATTACTTAAACTGTCAGGCCAATAGCTCAACGACGGCCAAATAGCAATCCAAAGTCAATTGGCAAATGACACAGTAATTACTCGCAATGATGTGGTAACATTTTTACAACACGACACGGCCAAGGAGGGTGGGGGATCGAGATCGACGAAACATTAACAGGATGTCTGACTGCAGCAGCCAGCCGGCCAATTTGCTGCAATCCAAACCAGTTAGCCGGAAAGCTGCTGAGCAATTTGCCCGGCCATTATTCATGGCACATATTGAGACCGGAGACCAGAGACCAGAGACCGGAGGAACGGTTACCAGGGTCCAGAGTCTAGAGTCCAGTCGCCGGTCCGGTCAAACGAGCGGCAAAAGTGGCAAATCTTTGTTCACACCTCTGGACGGGAAAGGGAACGGCAAAAGGCACCGGCACCAACCGATTCGATTCGATTTAGCTTCGGGTCGCATGTGTTTGGTGAGCTATTTTTATGGATTTCTGCGTATGTCCTTTTGGTCAACCTTAAAAGTGTTTTCCTCTACATAAATTTGCTATAAAAACCATTTAAACGGAAACGGTTCAAACATTCAAAGGGTAACCGTTGCCAAGACATGCACTGTTCAAAAATATATTATATATATATAAAAAGTTATTTAAATAAATTAAGGGATTAGAATACTGGATAATCTAGACTTAGGATTATTTTTCAAATCAACATAAATTTGGAAAGTTTGTCAAGAAAATCATATAAATATAACGTGTACGTAATATAACTTATACATAGGTTACCAATAGATATTTTTTAAAGTGCAATCCAGGGCGGACAGGGACTAGGAATGGGTCCCAGCTTGGACACATGGGTACGCTCTAGTTGTCGTTTGACTTGTGGTCCAGACTCGGGGTGGACGCTCCGCTGGCCAAATCTAAACTGCTTCAATAAAGCAAATTATCGTTAAAATGCTGCTGCACATAAGAAGATTTACGATTGCTCAGCTCGTTGGTCGTCGTTTGAGTTTTGGTTTTGGGTTGGGTTTTTCGGTTCTTATTCCCTTTTTTTTTCCCTTTTTTTTGTTTTTTGGCAGCACAAACAGGACCCCGGACCAGTAGTTGGGATACAATGGAAGTGGGGATTCGATTTCGGGTGCTTGTTGCCGGTTGTACATTTGCGGTTCCCCTTTCGTTTGTTTACTCTGCCGCTGCTCTTGATTTTTGTGCTTGAATCCCTGAATCGTTTAGTCGAACCTTTTCTGCTTTTCAGCTTTTCCTTTTTTTGCTCTTTTCCCCACATTTTCCTTTTCCTATATTCTGTTTTGCTTCTCCCTGAGCTTTTGGGTCGGTCTTGCATTCGATTTTCCCCAGCAAAAACGAAATGAGCGTATGACCAAAACAAATAACCCACAAAGTGAGTTGTTCAGGGGGAATCCCCAATGTGCGTAGGTGTGCACTGCTCAAAAACGTTTTGAAAAAGTCAAATCTTGAACATGGAAAAATAATGTAAACTGCGATAAATGGGTATAAATTATTCTCAAGAAATTTGGTAGATAATATAAGTTATTAATTAACGTTTTAGAAAAATCTACAAAAATAAATAAGTCTAAATATTACAATTTTCAACAATAATTAATAGTATTTTTAGCTCAGTGTATCTGCGTAGCTTTGGTTGTGTGGGTGCATTTTTCGTATTCGTTGATTTGCAGCGCCATGAATGCTTCAACGCTTCTGGCCACAGCTGGTGCGCAAATCGCACACAGTTGGTTATTTGACAATTGATGATAGCATCAAGATTGGGTCGCCAAAATGGCCGGCACACAATCCCACCCCCCATTTCTCTGCGTGTGCGAACTAGCGAGGAGCACGTGACCAGTGCGATTGTCACGAAAACTATGCCGAGGGTCTGGCAATTAGCCTTTGACTCCAGGGTTTTGAAATGTAAAAGGATTTTAGGCTCAATTTGTGGAAATAGTTAAATCGGGATATTTTAAAAGAAGTGAACGAGGGAATATAGAAAAACCATAATATTATAAAGCCAAAAAATAAAGTATGCTGAGAATATATAAAACTATAGTTAAACCCTTGAAGAAACTTTAGGAAGCCCACAATCTTATGATTGTTAGTAATCTATTTATAAATTATTTAATTTGACTACCTAATTATATAATTTTCATATGCATATTTGGATCAATATTAACACGATCTCACCCCTACATTTTCGAAGCTTATCTCTTTTTATTTTCACATTTGCCACATTAGCATTAACTTTTGTCATTCGCATTTGGGGTTTCGGGGGCCTAAAAGGTTTTTTGTGGCTTCTATTAAAATTTAGGCAATATTGCAATTTAATATTTTCTATTCGGCGGAATCGTCCGCAAACCATTTCCTGGCGGGGTTCGGGGGTTGGCATTATTAATGAGTTGGTAAATTTACATAGCATTTAATGGGCCATGTGGGGCCCAGTTTTTGGCCATGGTCCAGCTGAAATGCAGAACGGCCTCTCTCACTTCCGGGTAGCCTCTTGATCGGCGCTAATGAACTTTTTGCCAAGCTGACCCCTGACCCCGCCACAACGCCTCCCGCTGCCCGTCGAGTGACGACTTTTCCCATGGCCTGTTATCTGTGTTAATGCATGCGTTTTCTTTGTCTCCTTTATCGGGACTTCCTGTCATTACTCCTGCTATCGTCCCCGCACCAGCCTCCTTGCTTCCGTGTCCGTGCATTACCTTGTCGTCCTTGTCGTTCTGCCCCACCCAGCCCCGCCCTTTCCGCTTTGGGCCCCAATGTCGTCGCATTTTCGCTCCTTTGCTCAACTGTCCTGGGCCCGCGAGATTACAGCAGTCACACTGAGAGCAAAATTGTTTATAAATTCGATATTTCTTGGTTATAAAGCATAAAAGTGGTCATTCAATGTTTTGTATTTATTTTTGTTGTATTTTTAACACTATATTATTTTGTTCACAGTTTTAAATACTTGTTAAAAGTACCGAATTCCCTCAGTGGAACTGTGTTTCCAGTGGCCCCTGTCCGCCGCACTGCCCATTGCTTAATTTCGATGGCAATTATTTATTTAAACCGCCTGTCGCTCCTACCGCTTCCCCCAGCCCCTCTTGGCCATTCGAACAAGGCTGGGCTTAATTGTTTGACTTGGCGTCTCTGAAACTATGGGCAGCATTTCCCATTTGCCCCCAGATTTTCCCCCATTTCCACACTCTGCTGGTGCCGCTTTGACAACTCGTTGACCGTAAATTTCCAAGTTTTTCATTAGGCTGCCTGCCAGTCCCAGGCGAGACTTTCCGTTCGGCTTTCTAATCAACTTGGCCGCAGTTTGTCGCGCTTTCCCGCTTTTACCAGCCCAGCCGCCTTTGTCTCGGCGCGCGGGGGAGAAAACTTTTGCACCTCCCGTTCTGGCATGTTTAATGAAAGCGTTTTCACTGCGATTTCATTTCATTTAGTCGCCTCCTTTGCCGCTCCATGGACTCCGTGGGCCTCCTTCATTCATTATGCGCCGCTCAGATTTGTAATTTACACCTGAGGCCAACAAGCAGTTGAACAATGCGAGCCGCGAGGGTCGTTATACAAGTTTGGATGCGGGGCAATTTGGCCAATCACAAGTTGTTGAAGGCCACACAGGGGAGTTTATGTTGTGCTGAGATGAAATTGGCCAAGCTTAGAATATTCTAGGTGCTTCATTGACCAAAGCCTTGTTGACTTTTAAGGTAAATTTTCGATAATTTTCAGACACTGATTACCATTAAAACTCTGTGAATTTTGTTCTGTGTCTAATAAACTTTACTATTCTAGGAAACCTTTAGCTGTATTCTTTCCGTAAATTAACAAAAGAATATATTTAATTTAAAAACTCGTTTTAAAAAGCCCTGCCTTTGTAGATGTAAAACATGTCATTGTCCATTCATATCCCTTTGCTACCAGCACTGATTATTTTTTTAAATCCTTTAAACACACTAATTGGACTCGATTTCTTTTTATTATATGTCTCTCATAAGGCTTAGCAAAAATGTAAATAGCCTTCACCCACCCATGAAACATATGAAATAAATTTCCAAAAGTGAAAATTATTATTTAAAAATATTTTTACTAAAATTGTTTTGCATTTCTTGAAAAATATTTTAAGAAAATGAAAGATTTAAGACAGCCTCGATTTCTTTACATTTAATATCAGACATATCAAGCTCTTGATGGTATAAATAAAACAGCCAGCTTAAAAGCTTAAAAAACCCCGTTTTCCCTACAACGATAAAGCCATCCTAATTCCCGGCAACCCGCTTTTCCCGCTTTTCCGGGACTAGGCCAAAATGTGAAATGCGAAATGGCTGACTGCAATTACGGGGGTGCGACCAGGGACAAGGGAACGGGGGCGGGGGCGGCACTGTTTCCGTTTCCTGCAGCAACTGCAACTGCTGTAAAATGTTTATGATGCTTTTATGGCAGCTGCCCTCGCCGGGGGGTGCTAAAGGGGTGCTCGAAGAATTAACAATATGAGTCTGAATTATAAATATACATGCAAAGGCTGGGCGAGTGCAGGGACCGAGTGCTAAGTGGCTTATTACGATTACAGTTATTGTGCCCATTGTACTTGGTGCAATTGAAAGTAATTTGCTTGTTTACACGACAAGAGAGAGAGAGAAAGAGAGCTCACTGTAAGGACAGATTTTTCTGGCATTGACGTCACCGGGTCCCAAATCCATCATACGCCACGTGGCCCAAGGTCGTGCTTTGTTCGCTTATTTAAATTTCAAATAGACCGACCGACCGCCCGTCCCGCCTCACGTTCATCCGGCCACTTTTTCACTTGTGCATAATCTTTAATTTAAACAAATGCCGAAAGCCAGAAATAAAGCCCAACGAGAATCTGCACCCAAGCCGAAAACTAAAACTGGACGTGTCGTGCGAGCCAAATAAGCCACAAAAAATGGAAGCAAAAATGTTGTATATAATATAAAATAAAACGTTGGGATATGGCCAAAACGGTTGGGGTTTAAAAGCAGAGCGAAAACTGTCGTCGAATGGACGTGGCGGAGTGCGGGCTCCAACCCTATATAGCAGCTCCTCTTAAAGCGCTCTGGCTTATCTGAGCTGCGGGGTATTAAAGCGTTTACCTTGGGACTGTTTGGACTGAGGGAGAGTTTATCAAATGAATAAATTGTGGCTCTAAATTAAAATTCCGGGAAAAAACTTTTGGGGCTTGCTTCACGAGAATCAATAAATTCCTTCCAATTACAACTTTTAGTTAATTAAAGCTTAGGTTACTCTAGTTAGTAAACCCACAAAACTAGACCAGGCACTAAGCTAAGGATCTTGCTTTAAGTTCCATTTAATTTTTACGTTATAAGAGCATCTCCAAGTCGACTTGCTTTACAACACTGTACTTATTTGTTGGGGCTAGACTTGCTTGTGCAGTATTTTCGCAAATTCCATCAAAGCCGCTGCGGCTTTGGACCTTGCTGTTGGCCACTGCGCCCCAGAGCCTTTTGGCCAATGTTGTTGCGATGCTATGGTGCTTGCCATGTTGCTGCTGTTGCAGTGGCACGTAAGGAATTGACCGGGAAATGGGATGAGAGGGTAGTGGGTGAGTGCTGCGACACATTAAGTGCTTCCTGCGAAATTTGTGGCACGCGTTGAATTCTGTTATCGCCCCCAACTGGCAGAGCTTTAAGTTTAGGAATTCGATACTGACCTGTGCAATTATGTACTTGTATTTAAATTTCTTTCAAAGGAGAATAGCTAAAGTTTGTAAATACAAGACACTGAGAACAGTTTGTTCTGTACAATTAAGGAATTTAAAATCAATCAAAAATGCATTTCAGCAAGTGCAAGTAAATGTAAGAATGAAATATAATAGGTAATATTTGGTATATTTAATTAAATAAAATATAAATTATTTACATTTCTTGGTTTAATTTTAGAATTATTTTTTAAGCCATTTAAAAGCTTGAAATCTTTATCGCTTTTTGAAAAAATGTCTTCAAGTTTGATTGCCAAGTCCTGACCTAGTTAATGCAAATGGTATTCACACATTTCTTGGCCCTTTCAGTTTGATTATTTAGTTGCTAAGATTTGGCTCTTTCTCTCTCAGAGCGGTGGGTTTTGTTAGAAATTTATTTATCAACGCTTTTTGTATTTCCGCTGCGGCTTGCTGGCCGGGCCGTTGGGCTTTTTGTTTATTTTCATACACTTCCTCATTTTTAATTTATGACAATGGCTGCTGCCTTTGTGAGCGCCACGCCCATTCCAGTCTCCAGCCGCCACCGCCCATGGCCGTCCTGCAGTGTTATTGTAACTGATGCTCTTATAAATGGCCTCTGCCCCGTCAGACAGAATTTCGTTTGTCGCTTTTATCGCCGAAAACCGGAAAGTGGCGGCGGATGGCGGGAAACTGGGTGAGGGGGTGAGGGGGTGGTGTTTTCCAGTGGGGCACACGTACACTTTGTATTTCCGTTGGCCCCCCCATTGTCCTTGACAGTTTCATTATGACAGCTGGCGGGAGTCGCCTTCCACACCCATTTTTCCCTGATTTTGGTTTTGTTTAGTTCCGCATTTGTGCTATTAAAGTGTCATCTTGCTGCTGCCGCTGCTGCTGTTGCTGCTTTTGCTTTTTGGTCTAAAACAATGGCCAAGTGTTGGCATTATTATTATTATTATTATGATTATCATTATCATCAAACGCGCTTCCTCTTCCGCCGCACAAAGCGCAAAGATAATGGTCGAAAGACAAGCGGCCAGATAAAACGCGGCCATTCATGCTCTTGACTGATTTTTAGTTAATTTCATTGGCTTTGTGTTTCAGGATAAGGGACACTGAGGAAGGGGCTTTATTGCGCAATCAACTGCTAATTTAGGGAGTAGGTTCTTCAAATTTAAGACCGGGTGTCCTTTCTTTAATAAAGTTCTTGTCTATTTTTTTTAACAATAAATAATTAAAGAAAAAAGGGAGTCAAAAAATATAGGAAAGGTATATTTATGGTTTGAAATATAGCACATAGCTATAAATTATAATTTATATATTAAGGATATTGGGAAAATAGATGGAAGACACTAACCTCTAAACCAAATATAATAATAAAATATTTAATATTTAAAATATAGTTAATAAATATTTTAAATATTCCCTTTAGGTGCCTTAATTAAGTCCGACCTTGCTCCTTAGCGCTGCCCTTAGCCAGATGATGGATTCGCTGGACTGCTCTGAAAGCGACATGGCCTGCCAAGTGAAAATCTGGAACTGCACAAATATTTAATTGGAAATAATTTACGCCCCCAGCCGCGAAATTTGACGGCTGTCTGGGCCGGCGAATTCGGAATATTACGAGCAGTCAGACATTTGCGCATTTCTGGGATTCTGGAATCGCTGTACGCGTATTAAAAGCGGGCAGGCCGCTCGGGATTTATGGCTGCAGCCGGGCTTTTCCAGCTCCTTTGGCTCGGTGGCCGGGCATACATAAATATGCAATTATTTTGCATTTTCCGCTCTCGCGCTCGATTTTATTTTTATTTATTCGCAGATGGCGTTTGCTGCGGCGCTGCGGTCTCACGCACATTTCGCCATGTTTATGGCAATCGGGCGACGGCGACCCTCGCCTCTCGAGTTTCGAGTTGTGAGTTTCGAGCTTCGACTTTCAGCAAATTGACTTTTACACAAAGATGCGGGTGCCGAACGCACACACTTGGTTATGCGACATATTTATTTGTTGATTCATATATTTACTCGTATTTATGTGCATAATTTGCATTTGACATATATTTTTATGGAGCCGAGAGAAATCAAAATACTTTATTCGACATGCAAATATTGTGATATTGGTTCGGGACGCAGACGCAGCATATTGGTCCATATAATCACCAGAAAAATCTCTTTGCATTGGGCTTATTTAATGCCATTAATATTCGTTGTTTTATGGTCAAACAGAAGCCAAGTTGATGGGGAAAAGATACTGTATTTATTCAATCTATTAGGAAATCAGACTCCATAATATTTGTATATTGGTCTACGATTCCTTGTTAATATCTTTAACCAAGATAATTAAAAAAAAAATGGCTAACTAAAATTTTCTTCTCATTTTTTCAATGAAATCAAAAACCTTTCGAAGCAGTTAGCTTTTTGAAAATAACAATTATTTTCCCACAACTAGTGCATAGTTGTCAATAAATTGTCATTTTTGATTTGGTGAACAAACCGAATGGAAATTCTTTGTACATTTTGCCTCAAGATTATCTTGCAATTTAATCGGAATATTTCAGATAAATATTTCGATTGGGGATCTCTCAATCTCTCCTTCTGACCCTTTGCCCTGTTTTTTGTTAGCAAAAACTTCAAAGCCAAATACGAAAATCCCGAGTGCACACACACACATGTGTATTATTTGGACAAATATGCTTGACAGAATTCCGTAATTTACATGCTGAAAATTTGCCCGAGTCTCTATCTCTTTTTTCCAACCGCTTTTATTGGATCTTTTTCCCGAGTGCGGATGTGAGTCACTGAGTCTGAGTGAGTGAGTGAGTGTTTTAACAAATTGAAATGCATTGTGAGTGCCGTCGAGTCGAGGGTTCTCCCATAGTGTAATTTGTGTGCAGCTTTGGTTATTACTCGTGCTTATTGTTGCTGCTGGCACTCCACGGCCCGGCACAGCCTTTTGTGGCATCGATAAGCCCTTGGCATATCGCATTTTATTTGCCAGCCAGGCGGCAAAGCTGCAAGAAAAATGTTTGTTCATTTAAGATAAATTTATTGTTGTTGTCGATGCAAATTGCAACATTTATTGAATTGTTGCTGCTGTTATTATGACTGCCAATGGCGATGCCGCTGCCGCTGCCGATGTTGGCGCTCGTAAATAGTTGTGCAAATAAATTGCGAGCGCAAATAAATCGCAGCTCGCAGGCGATAGCCGAGCGTTTATGACACTTTTGGGTAGGGCTGGAGGGGTTTATCGTTAATCGGGTTCATAAATTTTTGGTTAACTCTTTGATCTGCACGGAAAGAAAATTTCAGGATTGTGAGAGTTAAATAAAGCTTAAGGGAAGTTGTTGAACTAAAAGAATTCTGGTGAAATTCTTAGGATAAATGTTTGTGGTATTCGTATTTTAAAACCTTAATTTATATTTATAGAACCACTTATTAATTCCCTCACCCTTCCGTATTATTATTTCAGGTTTTTATTTAAATGGCAGTCAAAGGTCTCATTACTTAAAATAAATATTATAAAATAAAAAATATATATTTTCCTGTATATATATAATATATTTTATGTATTTGATTAATATCCTAGTGCGACTAGTAAATTTTTAAGTAAAATACCCAGAAAGCTCTGTACCAAAATAAAATATTTCCCCTTGGGTGTACTCACCATTGAGCGTAGCCAGCAGCAGGGCACCAAGCAGGCGCAGCAGGCTCATCTTCAAATCCTTTCCAATTTACTTGTAATCCAGCGCCGAGCTGCTAGTCTAATGCCGTTCCCAGGGCTAAGAAATGAGACTGGGATTGAGTCGTCACCGGAAACGCGTTTACATTGCCGCGATAAGAAGCGGAAGTACTCGGCTCAAGGAGGCGGGAGCAGCAGCTGGAGCAGCAGCCAGAGCAGGAAGTCGGGTGGCAGGAGCTGGCTCCGACTCGGAATCGGAGTCGCACACGGATTCGGATTCGGGATGAGAATCTTTAGCGCAGGAAGCACTGCGCCCGATGGCTGCCAGTTTGCCTGGCTTTAAATGCGGCGCACCACCCGCTGGGTGTCGTTTCTGCCGGCTTTTCCCAATGATTTCCCCCCCTGGTTTTCCTTTGTCTTGCCGGGGAATCCTGGTTTCATTGCTCGCCGTCGCTCAGTTGGCTGATGATATTTATGGCCACGTTAGTTGCCCCTCCTGGCTGCTTGCATTTTATTGGGCAAATTAACGGCGCGGCTGCACTTTCACTGCTGAAAATGCGGCGCCTTTAAGGAGTTTGCATATTAAACCCGCTGGCACTTGGCACATGCATCATCTCCTGGCTGGGAGACTTTTGCTAGCTTACATGCATGAAATCCACGCTAAAGATTTATCGTTTCTGGTCTCCACGCCAGCGTTTGTGTTGTTGTTTTATGACTTTATGGTTGCACTGCGAGATAAAAGAGGAAGAAAATGTGCAAATAAATTTTAAATAAAAATAATATAAGAATATTTACAAGGCTATTATCGAAATTATTGCTTATTCCTGGAAAATTAAAGGTATTTTAAGAGCTCCATCATGTTTATTTTACGACCCTGTAGTTTCTCGCTGTGTACACTGTTGCGTTCTCGGAATTTAGCGTCTGTCCCGACGTTGCCTGACTTTCAGACGCTGGCTTTGGGCTGTTTTAGCCTTGGCTTAAAGTCGAGACAGGGCATGCGAAGGTTGGAGGGAGAACCTGCCATTCCCAGGATCCCATAACCCAGAATCCCAGAGCCCAGATCCCCAATTACCGTGACACCCGTGTGACCCATGTGGTGTATACGTCATGCGGATTGTCTTTTGAGCCATGAGAGCGACCACGAACTGAGCGAATGCAAGCGGAAGGGTAAATCTCAGAGCATGTGACAATTTAAGGGCGATATTCACACGGTTGTCTTGGGATTTACAAAAAACAAATGAGGGGAATTTAAAACAGGAAAGACTATTTATTTAATTTAAATATTTATTTTTAGATTGGCAATAGCCAAGGACTTGAGCCCTAAATGGCCCCAGTTGGTGTATTATCGCTCCGTTTTGTGTCAGGCTCCCAGAACATTCATCTTGTGCCGTCTCATCGCTTCGGCTCCAGCACACAGGAATGCCAGCGATTCAAAACTCAATCTGTAATACACTGCCGGCTACTTGGCTCCATGGGTCTGGGCTCTGTCTGTGCCGCTTTCCCGTGTCACTTTGGCCCGGCATCGGGGCGCACGCCAAGCGTCTGACAAATCGACAGTTGTACGCTGCAGGCCCAGCCAAAGGACCAGGTCCTTTCCCATTTTCCCTTCCTACCTTCCGAACGGACCAAATCAAATTGGCCGCCAAACGTTGGCTGGCGTCAAAAGTCATCCATCAAGGATGTAGAGCAGGAGCAGGAGGAGCAGGTCACCAGCGGATCAGGAGAGGCAGCGAAATGGGGCGCATTCAACATTGCATGAAATTGGCTGTGTTTAAGCCAACGGCAATGGCAACAATGCCGGCTTTGACTTTGACTTAGTCTAGGACACTGCGAGGAATCGAAATATTATCATTGAAATGGAAAATACCTCTAAAATTACATTTGTTCAATGAGTAAATACATTAAATATTATATTTAATTTAAAATCAATTTTAAAGTGAATGAGCTTAATATTTAGAATATTCCCCTTAAGTTATTTTAATATTAAAATAAATAGAAATATAAGCCTATCCCTGACTAAGTCCCTATATTTATCAACTTTATTTACATATGTATATTATAATTTTCTCCTGTGTACATGGAGTGAGCCGAGTTTGCTCGGCATTCGGCGGAGTACGAGTTCCACCACTTGAGACTTAATAAACTGAGCCCGCCGGGCAGCACGAGCCGAAAAAAAGCACCGAAAATGTATGTAAATAAATAAACGCTTAACTCTTTTCAAAGCCAAGTTCGTGGGGCAACAAAAAAAGCAGTAAATATATATATACTTTTATAGGAAGAAGCAACGAGTTTTGTGCATTATTTTGCCTAAGTCCCCCGGCGGCATTATCATCAATTCATCATCACAGGGGGCGTAAGAGCCGGAATGAGGGGCGTGGCACGGGGGTGAAGGCCTCTAAAGAATAGGGGATGAGGCCGTTTAGCTGCTTGTGATGCGGTTCTGTTTATTTAATTTCGACAGCAAAGAGAAGAAGTGACTGAGTTGGACCGAGTCTTTAGTATGTGTATGAACTACAGAGAACACTTGGTACAGTGAAACAATACAGAATGCAACAAAGATTAAATTTATTGGGATAATATTCTGTTTTATTTTAAGTTCCTGGATTAAGTGCAATTAATAATGCGCTGCTTGAGAATTCTTTAATAAAGTTAATTTCGTTTTATATTGTTAGTGTTCTTAGGTAATTTTCTACTTCCTTCTAATATATTTTGTATTTTTTCTATAATAACTCAGCATTATAGTGTTATTTTTAAGGAAAGTACACTGTAGTTTATGTAAGTTCCTCTGTGTTTGTGTTCGTGTTAGCCATTGCGGCTGTGGCAGCGTCACCAGCATAGCCACAACTAACGCCAGCGGCTCCGCTGTGAGAGTGTTGGGTGTGCACTCTAAGAAAATGTATATAAAAAAAATATACTTAAATTTCAATGTGTATATTTAAATAGTTTCAGTTCTTATTTCTACGCAAAACACAGCTCAAAAGATAATTTTCTGTTCATATACATGCTTGAGCCCCTTGATTTTTCCCCCAGTGCATCCAAGTATGTGTGCTCTTTTTATATTCCGCTGTTGCTTTTGCTTTTGCTGCTGCTGCGGCTTTCTATGGCCAAACAACAGGCGAGCTAACAGCAGCACATGAGTCAAATAAATTACTCCAGCATTGTTGTTGGCAAATTTTTGATGGTTTAATTTTGTGGAAAATAAGTTAAGCCGCTGCTGCGGCGGCCATATAACACACACACACACTCACTCAGCACACCAGTAATACACGCACACATGAGCACATTCGGAGCGGGGCAGAAATTGTTGCCTACTTTGCTGCGCCGCGTATACGCAATAAAATAAACGCGTCGCAGTTACATTTCCGGCTCGACTCAGACCAAAAAATAAAACAGTATGGAATGGCGGCGGCTCAACTCGGCTTCTCGGCACATTTTATGCCGCATTGCCATTTTTATTTATTTATTTTTATTTGCCTTTGGCTGCCTTTGCCTCTGCCGCTGCTGTGCGCCCTTTATTCATTCATTTATAAATTATTATTGCAAAACACTCGGCCCCCGGCTCCGCTCTCTAAGCGAATACCACTTGAGTTCTGAGAGCAAAATGTGCGTGTGTGCATTGTTTGCCTCAAAAATGTATGAGTTAATGAGTTTTTCGCTGGCAAAATAAATTAGCCAAATGCTTGAAAATCTGCACGATTCGGGCTAACAAAGCCAAGGCAACCGGGGCTCAAGTGAAGCTAAAGTGAGTGGAAACCATCCGCATATCTTCTGTTCCTTGAGCCGTTTCGAGGATATATTTGGACCAGCCAGCCACTTTTTTCCCACTCGTTTTTTAATGTTCTTTCCATGCATGGAAGCAGCCTGTATTTTTGCTCCTTTTTTTTTGTGTCAAGCTCGTGCGACGGCTGTTTTGAATTGAGCCACATCATCATCATCCACTTTGTCATCGTCATCGCCACAGCCATCATCATCGTCATCATCATCTGAGCCTGATGGCTGACATTGTCAAAAGGGTTTAAGTGGCTACACTTGAACCAGGAGAATCAGCAGCCGCAGCAGCAGCAGTTCAAGTCCTCATCCCCAAACTCTAGACAAATATGAGAGCAACGGTGGAATGGGCCAGGATTCGGGAGTGTGGGAGGAATGGGGCATGACAGGAAACTTCTCCCCGTTGCCAGGGAGAAGCAAGTTTAAAGCGTGGCGAGTCCTGGGGCAGTGCAAAGCGGAACCAGCAATAGGATGAAAATTTAATGTGATATTGATTTCGATATTCCATAAATAATATTCCACGCAAAATTTGTGCTTTGTTGTGTGAGCCAAGTCCAACATTTAAGGTTGTGGATAAAGTGAGTGATTTTATTCTTTAACGTTTTGCTAGGAATTTATTATTGCGGAAGAAGAAAATTGTGGTATTTCTTTGAGCATTTGGTCTACAAATTAGTGAACTTAAAAGACTTCTGTAGTTTACACGTATATAAACAAAACAAAGAGTTTCAGACAAATATAAAATGCTTTGAATTATATCAATATATTAAATTGTTATTTATTAAACTCTTAAGTTTGTAGAAATTTCAACAAAAAGGTGTCAGTTTATTAAATAGCACATATACATATATTATTATTCAGGTGTTGCTTTTCTTTTTTTTTACAGTTATATTATTTATTTATTTAAATATATTCGAACATGTTTTATTGATTTTGAAAACCTAGCACTTATGTCCCAAGACCTCAAGTACTTCTCCACCGTAAGAATACCATAACCCACCCTTCGTCGAGCTTCTGATGAAGTCCCCTTCGAGTGGTTCACTTATCCACCATTATCCAAACCGACAATTAAGCCCGCCCATGGTGAACCTCCTCGAAATCACGCTTTCCGAACCCAAAAAAATCGACGACAATAAACATTTAATTACCGGCCATTGTGCCGTGTTCTGCACGGTAATTTGTCAAAGGGTCTAATTAAAAACTTGTAAACGCCTCAGAAAATACGAGAGTCTCTTGTCAGGGATCGACACGATGGAAAATAAAAAAGAGGAAATTAAAAGGCTGGAGCATTTAAAACGGCGAAATGTTTTGTCGGAAGCTGATTGGAGCATTTGGAAAACACGCAATTCACCTTCGTCATTGTCATGTTAATTAATTTGCCGACACTCGAGAAGACAAGTGAACACGGCCGCTCAAAAAGAAATGAAAAAATAAATGTGAAAGGCGGCCAAAACTGTCAGAAGCATTCGATGCGAGGGTTAAGCCCACCTTCGTCCTTAACACTTGTTAAGAATTTTCGATGGGCATCGATTTCGATTCTCATTCCATGGCACTGGGATTAAAATCTGTTCAGAATTTATAAGATTCTTGAAACAGCTTAATCAGGTATACATTTAAGGAAAATTATTTCCTTTTTCGGTACATATTTTATATTAAGCATTAATAATTAAATATTTTTGTTTGTTTTAAATGTTGACCGCATTTAGTGTTTAAAAATATAAGACGCCACTTTTTTTTATTTTGAAATAACATGTGCTTGACTTACAGTCAGAATGAGTAAAAATTATTTATAAAAAAAGACCCGACACAGACAAAAAATCGTTGAAAATAAGCAACTTTTGTTAAGTGGTTTTTTCATTTAAAATAAATTATTATATGGTTATTATTATTATCTTATTATAATATGTTTATCAATAAATCAAAGAATGATTAAATTAAGTAAATAAGTGGTATTAATTTATATAACTTTTGTCATTTCAATTATTTGGACACAAAGGCAGATAAAAGAATCTTAGAAAAGGGTAATAATTTGTAATATTTCCTTTATGCATTTCCATAAAATATACATCACATTTAATCAAATATAATTTCCCAAATTTTATTTATTTTTGCTCAGTGCACACAACAACAACAACAACAGCAAGGCTGGCCACAGTTCAATGCCTTTGGCATGGTTCATTGCAGATGGTAAAACCGGTAGCCGGCAAACGATGAAATGGGGGAAAAAAAGGCCGAAACACTCACACATTCTTGGGAAACGACTCGATATATTTTTTGTGTTGCGCCCCGATGTTTTGCGGGTCCCGCACAAAATGTTTCGTCTTTTTGGCTGCTTGATTACTTGGCCGCGTTACGTATACGCCGCGTATGTCGCGCGCTGAAAACCCCTGCACGCACAGCAGGCCTTTCGAGACTGAAGCACCGATGCCGCCACGATGCTGCGATTTCCGTGCTTCGATTCGATTCGGAGCAGCGCAGCGGCAGCGCTGATGTCATGAGCATAGGTCCTTCGTCCTTTGCCGCACGAAGAAGTAAGCTGAGGGGCCGGCCAAGCGGCCATATAGTGAGTCCAACATATTGTCGCAGGCCAGCATTCTGATGCTGACGAAATCAAGGACGAAGTTAAGCACTTCGTGACGGAATCAAGAGTGCCGACCACTCTTCTGTCGCTCTGTCGCCGGTGCCTCTCTTAGGCGCGTCGCTCGTTTCTGGGTCACTTGGCCCGCTTAAATGGGAAGCTTGTAATGTTTTTTTAATAGTATTTTTAAATTATAAAATAATTTTATTTATTATTTTTTAAATCTAAATTATAGTTTCCTTAATTTTAATTATTTTTCATTAAATTTTAATAACATGCCTGCTCTGCTCTGTTAAGTAGCTTTTAACCGGTAAGTATGTTAGCGGACTGTTAAGCAAAAGTCTCCAAAATGTTAGGGGAACTTAAAAGGAGTATAACAGTGATGCTTTAACAGACATACTAAGCAGGACTGTTGGACAAATAACAGAGTACGGTTAATGTTTAACTCTTATTAACAATTCCGACACAAAAAAATAGTTTTAATATAACAAAATATGTTAAGCACATCTTTTTCAATGCTTCTCGGCATAAGACCTATTTAGGAATTAAATTTATAACTAAATAATAAAAACCTGGCTATTTGAAAATCTTTTCATCAAATACCTATTATTCCATTGGTTCTTTCAGCTGGCTGGCAACATGCTGTTCAGGGCCATAAAAAGTAGTACCCATATACGTTGAAATTAGTTTTATGCCGAAGAGAATGGCGATGGGGTTCCCCTTGCTATGTAACTCAGACTCCCTCTAAGCCGGCACTCAGTGGACCAGAGCCAAAGCAATTACAGACTCCAGACAATGGGCATGGAAATCGGGGCTTTTAACATTTTTTGATGGCCGGCAATAAAAGAGGGCCCACCCTACAGGACCTCCTTCCTCCTCCTCCTGGTCCTGGTCCTTTCACTTGCAACTGGGAAAACTAAACCAGATGTAGCCAAAAAAAGAAAAAACAAAGAAGGCAAAGCGTGGAGCTGAGAACTCCACGTAGCCAAGAAAGTCGCGTCAAGTACGTTTGGATATTTAATGCCATTTGGGGTCGTAAAAATTTTGAGTGTATCTGCTGGAGCTGAGGATTTCCAAGTGGAAAATGCAAAGCAAGAAGGACAGATTCGGGGAGAGCGCAATTATCTTGGTCTTGGACTTGGTTCAGCCATTAGATGACCCAACTATTTTTGCGCATATATTTTACGCATATTTTATGTGCCTTCGTTTTCCGTTTTGGTTGGTTTTTTTGTCTTGACTTTTTTCCGACCGTTTTATGGCCTCAAAGTCAAACGGAAACAGCCTTCCGGGCAATTCTCGTGTCGTTCGAGATGTACTCACAAATAAAGATACAAAATAGCCCAGCAGAAATACATATATGTACTTATAAATATAAAACGAACTTTAAAGAGGTTGGCTTTGGCAAATGGGAAACGATTGAGTGCGGCAGCAATTATTTCTAGTTAAATATGTGGCATCATGACCTGCTAAGGGTTCGATAAAGGAGCAGCACTTATTTGGGCCGTAAAAGTAAATGTTTGGCCCATAAAGAAAGGAATAATGGTTTAAAATATGAGGTTTTCCCTGTCCACAGCTATGGAAAATACTAAAGCTAAGTAGCTAAATATAAGCTGTAAATGTATGGCATATAAGTTACCTTTTCTCTTGAACATTTAACTATCTTTTCCTTCAACTCAAAACTAGTCTTGTAATATAATTAATAGCTTTTGTTTCAAACTATTAGGCTATGTTCCATTACGTGGTGTTATGTGGCAAGTATGCAAAAGGATACTTTAGGTCCTGGGATGTACTCTCATTCGCATTACGAAGTTTCCTGGAGAGACAAGACCTCTTATGGGAAAACAACAAGACGGCTAAAGCAACAGGATCCTGGCCAAAAACTCAAGGAACTATGTCGTCAACAATTTGGAAATTGAGCTTGAAGCGAAGGGCTGAAAGTTTTTGCATTTCATGTGTTTTTGTCATTGGAACTCGCTAATTTCCGTGGATAATAGTTTCATCTTCGTGACAGCTCTCCATCTCCATCTCGCTCTCGCTCTTTAGCCGTCTCTCTCTAATGCTTGACATGTTGAATTTGTCGCTTTTCCGTTGGGTTCGTTTTTCAACTTTCTTCTCGCATTTCTCTTGTTGCGTGCTATTGGCGCTGTGCGTGTGTGTAAGTCCTGAAAATGTTTGTTTTTCCCTTTTTGGACAAATGTATCTCTATGTGGGTGCGCTGGTGTGCTAGTGTGTGTGTGGCGGCTTTAACTTGTCGCAAAAGTTTGCAATTTAAAAAAAGCAAATTGAAACGGAATCCCCGTCTTTGGCTCAGTCGCCGGCTTGTTGGCCAGGCTTTTGCTTTTGATGCCAAGTGCATTCGCCACTAGAGTGAAATGAGCCGCATCTACACAGTCAAAAGCACTGGTAAAGATTTATTTATATAGAAATTTGTATTAATTTTTACATATAGTCGGTCTAAGAAAGCCTCTTTTTCGCCCTTAAAAATATTATTATTAAAACAACTTTTTTTAAATTAAAGGAACATTTTTCCCACATTTCAAAAGTTTTTTTTTCCTAAACTTTGTTATGAGTTTAAGCTTATAGGTAAATATAAATGTTGTTATTCAGCTCAAAGGAGAACCGAAAAATTGTAACTATAAGCAAGACCTTTCTCTCCGTGTATGTTTTATGAGCCAGTTGCATTTGCAGCTCTGCTGCTGACGCCGATGGTGAAAGTGGGTGGCTGGGGGTGCGTGTCACTAGCAAATTGACCCCATTAATCCTTGCAGACTGAGATAGCAGCGGCAAGCAAGTGCCAAGCCAAAAACAATGACAAAACCAGTGGCCCAAAACAACGGAGCGCCAAAAATCAGAACCGAAATGCCACCACTGCTGTGAGCCGGCTGTGAAATGGTGAAAAACTGGTCTAGGGAAAGCTAGAGAGACGGCCGCAGGAACTAGTAGGCCAAAGACAGAGTCCTTTTTGCCTTTCCCATTTGGCTTGTTTATGGCCTGCTGATCCTTTCATGGAATAAGGAGCCATATTTGCATTTGCCTGCCGCCTGTAAAGTGCAAATTATTCAAATGCAACAATGCCCAATACTCAGCCCGACAATTATGAATGCAGAAAATTGATTTGTTTAAACCTGACTAAGTCCTGTGGAATTTAGAAGGGAATTGTGGCTGTGCGATTACAATTTAGTATACTCAAGTATATTTCAAGGCATCTTCAAGGCTCTTAAAATAGTTCTATTATTTTGTTGACTTGCATTCATATAATTTAGATAACACTTTCAAAGGAAAATCAGTTGGAGTTTATATAGACCCATTGTAAGTGGTACTAAAGCTCCTAGGGAGTACAATACCCGGGGCCACTTAAAGGCTTAAGGGCTGAGCAGAGGCCCTCTCTGAAAAAATCCCTCGAACTGGATAGATGTTTTTGTGTAGGACGTAACAAATGATCAATGCTGGAAACTGTTGCGTTTAATCTTGGACTTGGCTCGATTTCCCCAAAATCCATTAATCATTTCGGTCATCAAGCATGAAAGCGATTACTCATACATAGATGACTCCCCCGTCCACAGGCCTCGCCCCGTTCCCCCTTTTTTGCGAAAACAGAAATTGCCACAACAAACACTGCCTAATAGGTACACTGAAAGATTAACTACAAGGACAGGAATTCTTGTTTTATAAAAGAGATGTATAAAATGTGGGATAAAATACATAAAACTAATCACTATCGTTTTCAAAACACTTAAAATTGTGTTCAGTGATAATTGTTCTTTAAAATTAAATATTTATTCGTTATATATATAAAATTAGTGTAAAATCCTGTGTGATTCCTGATTCTAGAAACCTTTAAAATATTTTTTAATATTTTCGAAATACACATTTTCTTTTCAGCATTTCCTGCAATTATTTTTTCTCAGAGTGCTGACAAATGGAAAAACGAAATGTGTGTGTCCAATGAAAAGGGCTAGGGGGAGTGAGTGACTGTGCGCAGTGGAGGGCCAAGAAGATGGCTAAAATTGTGAGCCAAGGCTGATCTAATATTTGCTCAAGTGTTATTTCTGTCGGCTTAGTTTGCCCCAAAATTATGCTACAATATTCCGTTATATTTATCACATTTGATTGTGCGTATTAACGGCGAGTTTAGTGGGGCGTGATGACAGGAAAAACTCTCTCTGGGGAGGGAAAATCGCCCCCTCTCATAGGGAAGAGTGCGTGAAATGTGGCGAGTGGAGAATTAATAAGATAACTTTTGTCTCTATTGGGCCGAGCACAAGACAGCCGCTGGCTTACGTCTGTCAGCGGGTTCAACGGAACTTGTTTATTTAACATTTTGGCTTAATTTGCTTTTATGGCCCCCGAAAGCGGTCGACTTTGGCCTTATTTCTGTGTAAATCAGCAGATTTATATTTCGCCCAACTACGCGCCATCGGACTAATTTGATTTTGAGACCGCACACACACACAGAGCCGAGAAGGAGAAAAAGAGGCGGGGGCAGCGCATTTAAATGGAAATGGATTCAAAGTTAGGGACATGTTGTGCAAGTTAATTAACACAAACAGACGGGAGAGAGCATACACCAAGGGAAAAGAATCAGAATAATATCGAATTAGTTAATTAAAAGTGGCATTGAAAACTATTGTAGGATATATGTCAAGCATTCTATCTTTTCCATCCACATTTCAATAAGTACAGTAGTTGTAGATTATTTTTTAGTTGCAGAATATTTGTAAGTTTTAAAGAGACACCCTTATTTTCTTCCAGTGCATTTACAGCACGAACAACAACCACAGACTGCTCGCATTTTGTGCACAAATTGTTTCAAGGCCTTGGCTCCAATTCAATTGCTTAGTGCAATGGCATTTGCGATTGTTTATTTTAAGTGGGCCCATTGCACGTAAGTGTGTGTGGTGTGTGTGATTCTCTCTCCGCCCTGTGTTTGTGTGCGTTTATTGCGGCTAATTAAAAACAAACAATGGCCGCACAAAGTAGGTTGCATGCGGTTGCCCTGCAACGACAACACAAAAGGCCGGCCAATCAAGTCAAAGCCACATTACACGTTACGTTATTTTCAAATCTTCCCTTGCACTTTGCCGGCCATTTTTCTTTCGACATTTCCACCATTTCCACTGGAGCACTCTCTCGGCCCGGTCCCGGCCCTTGGTTTCGGGCCCTTTGTTGATGCGGCGCCATAATGAAACAATTAAGTGCACAAAATTAGGTTACAGCCGCAGTCGCGCTGCACAATGCCATGCAAATGCTGTGAGTAAAGTAAATACTCGTTGCTGAATGCCAGCTGAATGCAACATCGGGACAAAGGCGGCTAAAAAAGAAAAGACAGAGACACTTCCCCAGCTGGACGGGGGGGAGGAGGCGACGGGTGCCAGGGACGAGAGACGAAGGACTTGGGACAGGACAAACAAGTCGAGCACAATGTGACAGGAAGGCTAAAGGAAAAAGGACCTCAATTGCTACTTGGCACAGTGACGCCAGCTGACATCTCACGCAGGTTGGATTTTAATTGCTTATGCGAAGCATATTCATAAACTTATAAGGTATGGCAGTTGGTCATTACAAGGGCTAAAAATAATTTATTTTAATTTATTTTTTAAATAAATTATTATCATTATATTTAAATTTATTTCTATAT
>JAEIIJ010012029.1:0-24776 GCA_018904815.1 Drosophila ogumai | reverse complement strand
GCGTCAGCTTCAAGCTTCCACGCTATCAGTTTACTTTTTTATCACACACTTTTTTTATTGTCTTTGGCGTAATTAAATAAAAGCCAACTGTAAATATTTGCAAAAAGGCTATACGGAAGCTTTTTTATAAAGCATTTAATATGCATATGGGCTTACTTATGGGGGGAATTTGTGTGTTTTAAAAGAAGGAGATGCCCTGGAGAGAAGGGTATTCATATTGCAAAGTGAAGTGAAGTGCGACAGCTGCCGGTTTCAAGTGTCCAACAAGAGAACATCACAACAGCAGCATTAACAAGCGGCAAAGGTAAAAAATCTCATGTTTTTGTTCTTGTTTTATTTTATTTATTTGTTTTTGTTTTTTGTTTTATTTTCTGTGAGCCATCAGCAGTCGTCAGTCGGTCTGAAGTCTGAAGCACGGAGAGCAACCTGTCAAGGAAGCTTCGCCAAAAAATCATCTTTAAAAATATTTGACAAACAAAAATTAACAATAAGAACAAAGGCAAACAGGGGAAGATGAAGTGAAGCCGAAGTATGATGGGAAGGAGTTAGGTTTTGATGGATGCTCAAGGCGAACATTTTAAAAAGGCTTTTATAGATGTAACAAAATCATATATTATCAGTTTTAAATTATAACTTATTCATAGTAATCAAAATGACTAAAAACAATGATTAACTATGGGCTAATAGATACTTCGCAAACACTTCCCATTTGCTAATTGGTTTTTAGCAATTGCTCAGCAAACATTTACCCTCAACAAAGTAGCCCCCTCCAGGCATACATATTTCCTCTTCACATTTCCCCCCTGTACAATTACTTAGAAACCTCTCGTCTATATCCCCAGCTAATTGCATTTCCCACTAAATGCAAAATCCCAGCAACAAAGGGCCTGGAGATTCATGCGCGGAGCTCTGGGAAAGAACAGCTCCATTCACCAGTAGCATCAAAAGCTATTTAAAGTCTTTGACACTTCATTTACAATGAAAATCGGAGGAGCAGGAGAAGTACCAGCAGTGGGAGACCTCCTCCTTGCCATTAAATGCAGTTCGTGCTAAGCCCAACAAAAGGCAGCGGCCAAAGGCAGACAAAAAGCTATGAGGGACAAAAAAAAAATATATAAGAAAAATAAAAACAAAAATCCAATCCACAAAAATAAAAGAACACAAAAAAATAAAGTATTGCAAACCATAAAAAAACCTGAAACTGAAACCTGAGCAGTGTATGCTGGTCTAAAAAAATCAGAAAAAAAGGGAAAACTAAAAAGCGAACCGTGTCGGGGGTGTCGGGACCAAGTGTCGCTTGGTCCCTGGCTCAGAATTCCTGGAACTGCACTCGCATTAGCAGAACCAACGTTTTTTGACTGATTTGGAAAAAAGGCAAAGCAAAAACCAGAACTCACATATAAATGACCATTAACTGAGAGCTCAAGCTCAAAGAGCGTAAAGCGAACGACATAAAAATGCAAAATTGCGTAGCCTGGGAAACAGATTCGTAGCAAAACTGCACTTCAGAATATACACTGGCAGAAAAAGAAGGGTACGAGTTGAAGGGAGTTTTAGGGAGTTTAAAGAGAATGAAAAGTTTTCGAAAAAACTTTAAGAAAAATTATATGAAAGAGATTTTTAGGTGTGTAAATATATTTTGTAATACATCTACTAAATATAAAAATCCCTATGTAACGGTACAATAACATTTTAAATATGATTTGTTTTCCTTTGTAAATTTAGCTGAACAAAATATCAAGAGAGCCAGGAGTGTGCAAAAAATCCGTAAGGCGTTACCTATCTTTACATTAATAAGATCTTTGATTTACTGAACTATCGGTTTTTGATTGAATTAAATTTTTGCGAAATTCAAGTTATTTTTTTATTAAAAATAATAATAATAATAATTATTCTCTCGATTTAAGGACCTTGTTTCCTTTTTATTTCAGTGCTACACATACAGCAGCAGTGCATTAGTCATCCGACTCTTTCCGTTGACGTCTGCTTTTTATTGAAATTTTGTCGGTCTTCCCCTCAACCCTCCTCCCACCGTCTAACTTCACCCGCAACTAACAGCGACAAAAAAAAAAAAAAAAAAAATGGAAACCAACAACTGTGGAAAAAGGTGTGAAATTCACGCACTGCAAAAAGTAAAAGGGGAAGCAACAAAAAAATAAAATGAAAAGAAAGGAAAAGATCCGGCGCCGGGCGTTTAAATTTATGAGTGACTGGCGGAATGGCGCTACTGACTGAATGACTGACGGAAGGGGTTAGCAGCGGACAGAGTGACTGAATGACTGACTGACTGGCGGGCGGAAGAGGATTCCGAACTACGTGTGTGGGCCCTTTTAAAAGCATACATATTTTGGCCAGGCTAAAAGAGACTCAATGTGCATTAAGGCAACTACAGTGGGAAATGGAGTATATGAACTTTAATATGTGGTTATTAAAATAAATCCTAATATAAATTATTATAAATTAAAAAAAATATTTACAATACAGTATTAAAGTAAATATTTTAGTTTAAAATTACTTTATGCTAAAGTAATCATGATAAACTATAATCAATGCTTCTATTAAGGATTTCCCATGGAAATATTTTTAAAAAATTAAATTCAATTACAAATACCATCATCTCACTAAAGTATAAATAAATATTTATTTAAGGAAATATATATTATGGATTAATAAATCCCTTATGAAACCTAGGTTATAAGAGGACCAGCGGCCACTGTACCATTAGCAGACAGCGATATTAGCCCTCCCAGGATATATGACTCATCCGCCATGGAGTCCCAAGAAGTGCGGCAAAACAAAAGCATAAAACAAACCCAAAAACAATAAAATCTTCTTCTAAGGTCCTCTCAATCGCAGACAGACTCCTCTACATTTGGCTCTGGTTCAAGTTTTTAACTTCCTTGGGTTCAAGGGAGCGACCCAACAACCAACCAACCGACCACCCAGGAAATTTTTGAGCAATTTTTACTGAATGAAAATTGAATTTGAGGCACATAAATTATGGGTTAGCCTTTTGGTTTGGAGGCGAGGATATTAGCCTGAGAAGAGATTTTTGCGATGCGATTTTATGTGGAAAAGGCATTATCATCATCCCCCATCGTGGGCACCATCACCACCATCATCATCGTCATCATCATTAGATAATGTTCTTCCCAGGAATGACCTCCGACAACTGAAAGATTGCGTGCACTTGGCTTGGAACGTGGCACAACAAGCCAGCAGAAGATGTGTGTAAAGATGGGGCACTGGAGATTGTCGGCGACTGCAGCTCATCAGGCATTCGTCGCTCGTGTGATCCATCATCGCTCCAGACTAGACCATAAATATTAATACTGTCTGCACAAGCGCCAACTTCCTTTGAAACGGAATTCGGAATTCTAATTAAAGCAGCAGCAACTTTATCTCTGCGCCAGATGAGAATGTGAATTAGAAGGGTTTTCTAGGTACATGTACATACGTAAGTAAGTACGTAAGTAAGTCCCCGTGGGCAGCACGTGCCCATAAGGGGTCTCTCTATGATAGTACCTTGTTAGTAGCAAGATTTAACAATTGAATGTGTTTTAATTTTATATATGTACATATTCAGTTAACATAAACTATTTATGTATAAGTATGACTAGAGAGCGATAAAAAAGCATTAAAAATTGTCATACCAATCAGGATCCACTAGGAAGAGAGTATCTACATATAAGGGACTGGTTTGGGCATAAACGAAGAGAAGGACAGACCCTTTTACAAGGGTAAGAAAATAATTATATAAAGCCCTACTAAATTTAATAAAACTAAAAATGTATAAATCTCTTTTTAGAGTTTTCTAAAAAAAATAACCCTTTTATAACCCAAATTTTTCATATTTCATTGATAAAATTTTCAACCAATAAGAAATCGAAATATTCCGATTAGATTGGAGGAGACCCATTTGCAAGGGTATGCAAATATTTTAATAAAGACTAATCCATAAAATAAAAGTGTATAAATCTCTTTTTAGAGTTTGCTTAGACCCTTTTATAGTCCGAAATTCCCATATTTCTTTTAGAACATTTTCACCGTTCAATAAATTTCCAATAAGAAATCGCAATCTTCCGATTAGATGCATTTAGCTCAACAGTTTCCCGTTAACATTGCCCACGATTATGGGGCCCCCATGCTGTTAATGTTAATCGCCCACGCTGTTAGCATTTTTAACAGCAGGTGCAACATTTCCGCACCCATCATCCCAGGAACAACAACAACAACAAACATGGGTAAAGCCCATAAGGAGCAAGGCAAATAATGCGCTCTCCCACTTTTTGTTTGATTGCTGCTCCAACTGGAAGGAGAACAACAACAACAAAGTCAAATAGGAGAGCAGCCCCCCGGTGGAGATAGGGAGAGAGAGCAAGATGGGTAGCAGCAAGCTCTTCTTGTTCTCGCTCGCCTGTTGTTGTATTTGTATTTTATTTAAACAATTTACAAGAAAGCAACATTCCAGCTGCCTTAAAATGGACAAAAGTTGGCACAAGAACCATGAAGAGCTGCAGCAGCCACTGGCAGACAGAGACGGGAGACAATGGCAAAATGTTGGCGCGACAGCAACATTTTTCTTGGCACCAACACAGACAATGTACACAAGGGAGGCAAGAAGAGGAAGGGGGGGCGGAGCGGCTAAGACAATAAACGCGTTTATTGACTTTGTCGGTGGCAACTTGCAACTTGCAACTAGCAATTGCAATTGCAGTAGCTGAAGCAGCAGCAGCAGTAACGCAGCAGCTGCTGCGTCTTTAACATTCGAACAGCGTTTAACAGTTAAACAGAGTTTAGCAGCCGCGGAAAATGTTAATTGGGTGTAATGTTAATTACATTGAGGTATTTAATGCAGGTGCGAGGGAGGAGGGTGGACTGACAGCTCAGTTGGACTCAAACTGTAAGAGAAAAGAGCGAACAAGGGGGAGAGAGAAGAAAAGGATTTACAGTGGTGATACTAGGATTGTGATATATTGTTATTTTTATTAACTAACAAATACTACATATCTAAACTTTAGAAAATAAGCTCAAAAATTCACAATACAGTAATTACAAGAGTTTTTTAAGTACCCATAAAGGTGTCAAAAATTAGGCTTAAACTAAACTAAATCAACAATTGCTAAGAAAAGTAAGACACTTTTACAGATTTTAAAACCCAAAATAATTTATAAATCATCGAAAGTGATTAAAGTATTTATCAATTAAATAATAATTGAATAATCTTATTTAAACTTGTTGTATATTAAAAACTCCACAGTCTATTTAAGTATTAATTAATTAAATGAAAAAAAAGGTATTTTTAAATTTAATTCATATTCGAAACTCTTAAGTCTGTTAAAGTATTTAAGAATTAATTAATTAAATTATAATCAAAAGTACATTTAAAACAAGATCCTATACCAGTCACGTTCCAGCAATTCCCCTTACTATTATTATTATATTTTTTTTAACCATTTTGCCACATTTAACTTCATTCCTCTGATTGTTCCTTGATTGTTTGCCTTTCGTGCTCCATAAAAAGCGAAAATAAATAATAAATTATGAAGCACGCTTAGCGCCCTCTGGCCAATACCCCAAGCAAACAGCAAATAAATATTATTATCGCGATTTTTTGGCTCCCTAAAAAAGAGCCGGCATTATTGTGGCTGCTGCTGCTGCTGCTGCTCCAGCCTTTGTTGCTTCCTTATTTCTACTCTAAGTTCAAGACAAATCCAGACAACAGAAGACACGCAATGAAGACAACATCTTGAAAAGGGTCAAAACATCAAGCAGCTCATGATGATGATGGCGAGATGCTGGAGAAGTGGAGGAGGGGTCGGGTTCCGGACTTAAGGGACTGGAACTCGGACTCGGGACTTGGAAATGCAAAAGGTTTTCTTCCTCTTTTCGATCTGCGCCAGTTGATAGCGAAATACAACAACACAAAGGGAACTGGAAGGGGGGGGGGTATCGGGGTGCTGTTGTTATAGCTTTATATACAAAACGAAATCAAATGAAATGAGAGATTTGCAGCACGCGAGATTTATGAGCTGAGACTTTGAGTTGCCAAAGGAGAAGCGAACGCAAGAGGCGGCCCCACAAAAAACCAAAAGTTTATACAAATGTTGATTGCCAAAAAACGATTTCGATTTCCGAGCCTTTACGAAAATGATTTCAGCAAATAGAATACAATAATGAAAACGTGGGAGTTATGAAAGCATAAATATGTAAGCCCTATATAAAGTAGAAGTCTATAAAATATTTAAAGTGTTCCTCTTTAATAGTTTCCTAAGTGCAACATAAGCCCTACAGCTACTCAATATAATTAATTGCAGTTCCCTCTAATAGTTTTCGCTTCAAAGCTTTACAGCCATTGTCTTACATCGCACATAACCGTAAACTTCACGCAGCAACTTTGAAAACAAAATGCCATGTAATTAACACCAAAATAACAGATTTTCGCCGGAGGAGAGCGAAAGGCGCCAAAGGGGGAGGTAGGGAGGGGAGGCGTGTCACGTCGAATGCTTAACGTAATTAGCAGGCGGCGGACGAAGGAGTCGAAGGAGTGCAGCCCCGTCTCTTTCTTCGTAAATTATTTGCGTCGAATTAAGGCAGCAAACAAGTCTTCGATGGCGACTAGCGAGAGATGGTGCCATCTCTTTCGATGGGGCACAGTGGGGATGATAAATAAAAAAAAAATAAATAAAAGCCTTAAAGGATTTTATAAAAAATATTTCAATCCTTAAAGGCTTAAACAAGGTAAAAATAAAAGCGTATATTTAAATTTAACTTTTTTAATCAAAAGAAATTAATTAATTAATTAGTTAAGAAATGTTTTTGTTTAATTTATCTTCAAAAGAAGAATTCATATTTTTTAAAACTTTCCTTAAAAATTGTTTTATATCATATTAAAAAAAAATAATGTAATTCAAGTTGCTATCGTCACTTGTATTTAACAAAGGTAAGAAATCTTTTTGTTTCATTAAATATCTTTAAAAGAAGAACTTATTTTTTAATACTTTCTCTAAAAAAATGTTTAAATCTTCTTTAAATAAATATTCATTTTATTAAAAATACGTTTAGCTTATCACTTTGCTATTTTTCTTTTGCTGTCGTCACTTTAACCTAAAAAAGATATGTTTCTGTTTGATTTAATATCTTTAAAAAAGAATTAATATAAATAAAAAATCTTTATAAAATAATTTAATCTTTTGATACACCTAAAACATTTAATTTTAAAAAGAGTGCCTAAACTCCTTGATTTAATATCCCTTTCTTTCCACATTCATCCCACTGTGCGGCCACAACGGCAAACAGTTAGAGGAGCCTGTGATTGCTGGCCATTTGTTGTGCAAGGGTGGCAGGATGCCACGGGGGAAGGGGGTCATGTATTGGCCAGTGCAACAATATGGCGCCACTAATTAGAAATTCTTAGCTCACAAAAAAAGCACTAGAAGAAGACCAAACGAGGCAAAATATTTTTGTCGGCGATGAAGCGACAAGGCGACAAGAACTCTGACAACGGTACGGGAACGGGAATGGCAGATCTCTCTTGACTTTTAAGGAAGTGCCAAAGTGACATTAAATAGTTCTGTTCTGGCTAAGATCGGCCGTTGATGTGACAATTGCACGACGCGGCTGTCAAAGTATTAGGGTTTTCCAAGGCAAGACCAGGAGTTAGAATTTTAAAGTATCTTAAGAGACAGAAAATAAATCTATAAATATAATTATAAGAATACAAAAACGTAAAATATATTATAATAATTTAAACGTAAATTTACAAAAAATACATTTCTAATTTAAAAAAGAGTTTCCACCTTCTTAAGTAATTTTTAAAAAGTTTTTCGAATTAATATTATTAAATCCAGTCTCCAAAAGGACATACCAACCAAAGATTCTTCTGGCACATCATCCCTATATCTCATACCCACTTACATTATCTATTCCCTTCTATTTGTTGTGCTTCCCCTTAAGTGATCCCACAGAGACAATGACTTTGCTTTGGCCCGAAGGCCAAAAAGGTTTCCCCATTTCGGTGCTGGTCACATGCTTATGAGCATTTAATTAAATGCAAGAACAACAAGTCGGTGGAAACCGAAGATGGAGCCAGTCCGAAGACCAAAAACACTGAAGAGTGAAGACCAAAGACTGCATACTTAATGCAACAGAGTCGGGCAAAGGAAGCGGCGGTGCGGCAGCTGCATCGCTTTGGGACGCTCGCGAGTCCCAAAAGTTGCTAATTAAAAAGGCAAACGGCAGCAACAAATGCAACAGGAAGCAACATCAAGATGCGGCACGAACGAAAATGTTGTTAACCTTTCCAGCAGCAACAACAACAAGGAGCCTTGCTGTTGTCTTTTGACAAGCCAAGGAGCAAAATGCTATCACCAGGGACCCCAAAGAGCAGCAGCAACAACCAGCAGCAGCAGCAGCAGCAACTGCAGATGCAACCGCCTAACGATCAATAGAACAAAAACAGAAAAAAAAATAAAAATAGCCAACAGAAGCGGCAGGAGAATGGGCCAAAAGCAGCAGGCAGCAATGGCAACAGTTGCAAGTACAGTAGCTGCAACAACAACGACAATGTTGCAGCAACATTTTCGTGCAGTTGACATTCGTGCCAAGGTGGCCAAGAGCAACAAGCAACAGCAACAACAGCAGGAAAGGATACTAAAGTTCAGAAAACGAAGAATTGAATACCCTTCAAGGGAAAATTATATATTAACTATCTCGAAAGGAGGGAGAGTTACAGGCATAATTTGCAAAATTACTAGCAATTATTTTATTTAATTTTAAAAATTAAATCATTCTGATTTTTCTTCTTGAATTTTCTTTTAATGTCACAAGCTTTTCCTAAAAATAAGACTACTCCCTGGGCAGCTCCTGGAGCGGTCGGCAAACTGTTGCAAGTTCTTAGAACGCGCCACATGCTGCGCAGACACGTCCGTCGCCGTCGTCATCGCGTCCCTTCAGCGACTATTGAACTTGAATTTTAAGTGCCGCTCGCCGACTTCTCACCACTGTTTTGCTACCAACTTGGCCAAGATGCCAGATATAAGATTTAAGGGAAGAGCAAAGGAAAAATGGTTTATCTTCAAGGAAAATTATTGAGGATGTATTTTAGGAAAGAATAATAAGGATTTCATTTGGAAGTCTCAATAATTAATTACAAAAAATACATATTACTATATATTGAAATATTGCATTTAATTGTAAATAAAATCACGTTCTATTCAATTTAATTTTTACCATTTTAAAGCTTCTTTCATTCTATTTCCTTATTTATCCATCAACTTTTTGTTTGTCAAACTTTTCCCCTAAAAATTCCACGCAAAAAATACCGCTCGCACAACAATTTCACCCCCAGCACAACAATAATAAATTTTTAACTTTCAAACTAACTAAAATAAAATTCCGAAAAAAAAACGCCTGGCAGGGTTGTAAGGATGGGAAATTGGATTTGCACGCGCAGAATTTTCCAATAAGCGATAAAATTAAATTTGCGTATAAAAGTTTATGCTGGCTGCCAGTCCCCAAAAAAAAGACAAACTGCACTAGAGGTTGGGAAGGGGAAAAAAATAAAAAGGAGCTGCAAAAAGGGCTGTGGGATGGACTCAGACAATTGCAGCAGAAAATTGCATATGCTGACTGTGCCATGCCGTCTAAGAGGGGCAATTTCCATGCTAAATGCGCAGAAACAAGGCCAAAGGGGCGCTGGGCCAGCAAAAAGCAGGAAATGCACCAGTCAAAGTCTTAAAAAAAAACTAAGGAAGGAAAATTGAAAAGACAAGAAACCGGAGGAAAATTGCCTGAAATCAAATATGCCAAAGGACAATGCAATTGAGAGATCAGCAAAGGACAAGGGCACAAGGGTTTTTTGTCTTAGAAGATTTTATGGTTATCTAGATAAGATAAGAAGCAAGCTATATTTTTTAAATATTAAATGCTTAATTTAAGGCAAAAAAGTATTTAGATATATAGACATTTAAAATGTGTTTGTCTTCTTAAAATGCGTAACATGTTTTCTAATAATTCTCTGTATACCCATTTACCATTTAAAATCCATTTTCAGAGAAAAAAAAAGAAATGCTGATCCAATAATCATTTCCTTTATCTACCAATGCCACTTTACATTTTCCTTTTCGAAACAGAGCAAACATTTAAGCCCTCTCAAAAAGCAGAGAGTCATTCCCAATTCTATTGCCAAAGCCGTAGGAGAAGCAATAATGGTCCACTCAAAGTAGTTCAACATGAAGTTCCACATTTTCCCTAGTTTTTCTATCATTTTATTTCCCTTTTTTTAAGTCTGGTGTGCCGCCCACCCAAGTAGGAACTACTATTTTTCCTTTGCTCTCTGGTATCTTCCTTGTTTTTTCTGTATTTAAAGCAAATTAAACAAAATTGCGCGCAATAAAACTTAATGGCTAATTAAATGGGATGGGCTGGGCTGGTCCACAGAACATCCTCTCGAAAGCAGGATATAAAAAAGGAGGGAAAAAATGGGAAAAAGGGGCGAAATTGCAACTGTGGCAAGAGCAGCTGCTGCAATTTCATGAAGACCTTTTTGCATAATTTACAAGTGGCAAAAGTTGAGATAGATTTTTTTTCCTTAGTTGCTGCTGCTGCTTGTGTTTTACAATAAGTGCCATTTGCTTTAATGAAATTATTCGGTTTATGGCTTCATGTAGAAGCAAATAAAGCCGAGTTAGTTTTTCCATTTTTTTTCACACAGTTTAAGTTAATTTATTTGATTGTAATTCAAACAAAATCAAATAAATGTGGGTAAAATGTTGGTAAAAATTTGATTTAAATGATTGCTAGCATTTATGTAGAATTAAATAATGAATCAATAAAGCCTTGTTATATTAAAAGCCAATAATATTTAAATGTGGAAAAAGCTGAATATGAATAAGCTGCACAATATTTGCAATTCAATAGTAAACACTTTAATTTAACTTACTTTGTTAAATGATATATTTAATGCCTATATTTGGTTGCTTACCTGAAATAAAAAAGAAAATGGTTTGTTTTTAATTAAGTTAAATAAATAATATATACATCTGGAAATTTCAATGGCTTGAAATGCAGTTTTACATAACTTGAAATAATTTCTCCCACTCCCATTAGTTTCTTTATTTTACTTGAAAAAAATCAACTTAAAAACTCTCCAAAAATATGTTGTATTATTTATATACCTTTAAAATAGGTCATAAGTTTCTTTATGATTTTAAATATTTTCCAATTGAATAAAAAATCTCTGAAATCTATTCGTTTTTATTTTTCCATTGTACCTTTAAGTCAGTTTCTTTATTATCTTTTATAGGAAGTCTTGTTTATATTTTCCCCATTAGCTACGATTAATTTTGCTATCATTCTCCGCTGCAGCTTTGCGAATTCTTTCAGGTAGATCTTTTGTCAATCCAAGACTTAAGTCCTTCTGCCTGCTTTGCTTTGCTCCTTTCTCATTATGTCCAAATCCCACTTTGTCTGCTTAACATTTTTAAGCGAAACTTTAGCATAGTTCCTGATCCATTCACTGCCTTTTCATTTTACTTTTTCTTTTCCTTTTTTTATATAATTTTAATTAGCCCGATGTTGGTTATCTTCCGAGCTGCCTGCCTTACGCTCGACTTCTTGGAGAGGAACCCAAACCCAGACCCAGAGCCAGACCCATGGCATCCCTTCCCTGCCCGGTGTCCTATCTGGTCGGGATGTCTTGGCAGTCGGGCTCAGATAAGCGCGTTAAATTTCCAAATGGACAGCCAAGTGTCGGCCCCGAGAGCTCTGTAATCTGCATAAAAAAAATACAACAAAAATGCTAACAAAAAATAAAATAAAAGTGAAGGAAAAAAAGTAAGTAAGAGAAACTGAAGAAACCTCATGGGTAATTAGTGCATTTTAAACGTCTTTCGGTATTTGGCCCCGGCCACAGGCATCCACAGAATTGTGGTGCAAATTTTCCAGGCTATTTTAAGAGTTATGGGCATAGATAAATGGATTAGTCCGAGCCGCAAGATCTTGGAAGGGCCGAGCCCAGAGTACAACAATCTTGCTGAGAAGTGGACGACGAGCGGAGTCCGGTGCTCTTTGGAGTTGTAAAGCGCAAAACGTGGTTCAAGTCGGACAGATCTGACTGGTAAACGCAGTCAAACGTGCGATAAATTCAGAGACCAAAGACCAGAAATAAAAGGAACAAATGTTAATTGGTTTGTGTCAATCTTGGGCTCGCTCCGCTGCCTCCCATCTCCAGCTCCTCGTCGGATCCTCTCTAGTAGAACATCCAACCATCTGACCATCTCTTGGACTCTGGTTTCTTCTTCCGCCCTGGAGAAATTCATTTTTAAATTCCCGGACAGATGAAGTTGTTTAGCCGCCGTGCCGCCTGGCGGTTTTCCTACTCATCCTCCTCCTATTGCTGCTGCTCCTAAAGATTTTTGCAATTTTCATTTCAATTTCTGTGGCGTGGCTGTGGCGAGCCGCTGAAAGCGAAATGATGTTCAGACCCATGGTCTATTAGAGCACCGTAGCACCAGCACCAGCTTCTGCTGCATCTCCATCTTCATTGCCACTCGCATGACCATCTTCAGAACCATCCCCATACCCATCCGCATCCGCATCCCCATCCCCAGATCTAGAAACATTACTATATCGTGGGCTCTGATTAGTTTGTTCACCTGACGACCTGACGGAAGTGCGCGTGTCGTTTTGAGTAGCAATTTCCTTTGAGGGAAATGTCACTGAAAATAAATACTTCAAAATTATTTCCAAATTTAGTGTCAACTCTTTAACAATATTTCAAAATGTACTCTTATTGTTCTAACATTAAAATATATATTTTTCTGTTTTTAGTCCGCTTTGGACAATGCATTGATATTCCTTATAAATGTGGAGACTGTGCTAAAGAGAATGTAAAACTCTGCACGATTGAGAAGGAAGTTGGATACAGTTGCTATAAAAAACCTTCGGATACTACTCTCAAATCTGTGGTTCAAGCTCGTTCTGCGAACTTATCTCAAGCTATGAGCGATTTAGAAAGAAAATGGTTACCCGATTTAGCCCCGATGATTGACAATGTAAGAGCATGCATTCCACGTGGCATACATATAGGTAAGAGAGTTTGGAAATTATATATTTACATGTATTAATCTTTGGAATTTTTGCAGATGTCGGACACGACATTTGTTGTGCTTGGTCGCCCATTACGGGCTGCCAATTGGTCTTGTCCAAGGACCATAAGGGTGACTATTGCTCTACTTGCAGGGTACAAAATCCAGAATACAAGGGCCTGAACGTATGTCCGTGCAAATCGGTAGGTAAATCGGCATCCGGACAACTCATCTCGGGCGATCTGAAGATACTCATCAGCATGGCTATTAGTTTCTATACACTGCGGACAATCTTAAATTTAAATTAATGTTTCCAAAGCGATTTGAATTGAGGAATATATTCACAGTCAGAGTATTCAGAGAAGCTTTTTTATTATTAATATCTAAATATTTTTCAGCTGCCAAATATATGATCGGGCCAAATTAGAGAAGGAAATCTAATAAAACGACCCACAAATCGCGATCGATATCATATCTAAAATATCATTGAATTTAATGAATCGAAATTATAAATAATAATTATCAATATAATCGAAAATAAATCCGATAGATGCCATTTAATTTATTTGTATTTTTTACAGATGGAATTTAAAATAAGTTTTTAATAACCCGTTTATATTTTTTTTCCAAAAATAATACTTTGAAATAAATTTGGGCACAGTTTTCATGTATCAAACCTAAAATCGATTTATAGGGCATACATTGCAAAGTTAGAGTTTCCAATAAATATCGATATACCGATATTATTTGACATGTGAGAATATATATTTTAATTATTTTAAAATCTTATAAATGTGCATTGAGGAATAACCAAAGGCAAGTTTTTATTTTTTCCCTTTTAGATATATTTATTAAACTAAAACTACTACCCCAAACAAATATAATATATTTTATAAATATATATATAATTTCCTGAACATTTTACATCATAAATTAACTAAAAGTGAAGGCTTCAAATAATTTGTCATGCAGGCAAGAACACTTCCCGTTCCCCAACTACCATCATCAGAAAACAAAAACGAGAGAGACACGAACGAACCGTCTTGGCCTGGCTGTACCTGCATTTGAAAAATGATCAAAAAGCGAAAATGCCGAAAACGAATCTGAGTCCAAGTCAAATAGGCAATGGGGCGGAGGCGAGGAGAGCGGAGCCTGGCTCTGGCATTGCCATTTTCGGGTCGCAAATCCCTTCAACTTTTGTTTGATGTCCCTTAACTGTGTGTCCCCATCCCCCCATCCCCATACCAATCCCCTTCGGATCGGATCAGAAGAGGATGCGGGCCAGGAGCGGCCTCCTTGAACTGCTCGCCTCAACTTGTTCCAAATGTCCGAAACTGTCCAAAATGTCTGTTCAAACTGTCCGGGGCGAAACTTTTATGGCCAGGCGATGGCAGCAGCGGTAGAGTTGATTGCACTCTTTGCTGAAAAGCCCGAAAGAAGTGCAAACAAGAAGCGTTAGTCCAAGCCCCAACAATTAGATACCCGCTACTAGCCTCTGGAAATTATTGCATACTTCAAGGGGCAAAATTATTTTATTATTATTTTTTTTTTTGCATAGTGATGGTCAAAAGTTAAAGTTTTTTTTGGGAAATTACACAACACTTGTCATACTCTCCCAGTAAACGGTATTCAAATAACCCTCCGAGATCTCCGATTCGCCTTGACACAAAGTTCTGCTGATGCAGATGATGATGGCAATGGGTTCGCCTCTGAGCCGGGGACATGAGTAATTAACACCCACGTGATAGTGGAGAGTTGGAGCCACTGGCAACCACTTGACACTAAGCCAACCGGTGGCCCAAGTGGGTGTGGGAGGTGTGAAAAGGTCTCTTAGACTGCCTTGCAGCCATTTACATGCTACTTTGTAGACCCCAAGGCCTTAGAGATGTAAGTACCTAAGATGCTTTAACAACCAAAGAAACTTTTTTTGAAATTTATAAATATTTTTAAGGTGTTTTAGGGACTTCTTAAAGAACTCAAACTATGTGATAACATTTTTCACAGATCAAGGAGAACTTCTTGCATTTTCCAGACATTTGTTTCTGCCACTTTCTAAATTATTATTTTTGAATATAAATTCTAAAAAATTCTAATTTGAAATAAATTTAAAATTTGCCTTCGATTTCCCATCGATAGTTTCCAAAATTCAGACACACTATCATCCTTAACTCGACCAAGTCAAGTGCCTGTGTGAAACCGAACCGCAGAATGCCGCTCTCCTCGCTGCCCCCGTCAAGTGTGTGGTCTTGGGGTCCCTTGGATCTGGAGCCTGGTTGCCTGGTTGCCTGCTGCCGCCTGGAGTCGAAAGTCTGGAGAGCCGAGATCTCTGGGCTCTGGGATGCACTGCAGTGCGACAGTCGCTGATACGCACACTTCACATTGAATTTCCATTTGCTGTTGGCCGAACAAAGTGGCCGGACGACTCGCAAACTCCAACTCCAGCTACTTGGAGCTTGGCTGCATTTGGTTTCCATCGATTTTCTAGGCACTTTGATTGTTTTATTGTTGCATTAAGTGCTCGAGGGTTCCGTCTTGGACCAACGTCTGTCCATTTGCCGACCAGCCAACCACAAAAATGCAATTGACACTTCGGTGTGAAGTGCTTAGCCCGGCTCGTTGCTGCGGGCCTTCTGCCTGATTTCTGTTTAATAGATACATTTGCATCTGGCGGATGCGTCCTGCCCAGGGCCATTATGATGGGGCTGCTGCTGCGTTTTTCTAGCTGGTTGCCAGCCTCTGCTTGAGTGGAAAATTGTTTTCGGTTAATTCCTCACCGAGTTCCCCCCGAGAGAGGGGAGAGTTTACCAGATGTCTGGCATGCTGTGGGTTCTGGGATGCTCTCAGAAATGGTCGGAATCGATTGGTAGAAAAGTTCTTAAAGGGGTATTACTTGAAGGGGAAATATTTAATCTTTCTTTATAATAATTTACTATAAAATTTAGAATAATAACCAGTTACCTGAAGTATTCTATGCCTTAAACTTTGAACTTTTCTGTACTTAATCCTTCACAGTTCTGCCTTGAATTTCCCTCAGCTGGCCAGAGTCCCACTTAACCCACTTGATCCAACCAACCGTCCATATGGAGGATTCGCAAATCGCACAGTCCACAGCTGGGTTGAAGCACTCATGCACAAGGCTGTCCCCCGCTGACAACAGCAGCGATGACAATTCTGGGACAAGCCAGAGGAGGAGTCAAGGAAAAGGGAAAGGGGGGTGACTCATGCACCACATATCTGCGCTGTTGTATAAATACACTCCCGGCCATAACTGTCAATGTCAATAGGTTGCAGTACTCCGTTGCTGCTGCTGCTGCTGCCTTTGCCTGGTGTCCTGCGAGTTGCCATTACAGGATGCGACAACAACAGCAAACGGCGTGGAGTAAATATCGTTTGGAATCGAAACCATTGAAGCCAAATGCCTCGGGGCAGGCACACTTAAACAAACTTTAATTTGGATAATAAATTCTACATTATTTATATATAATTTAGTATATATAAATATTATATACTTTAAAATTTTACTAATTTTTCACCTAATTAAATAATAACATGGTTTCCTTGCTAATCATTTCAAGGTAATTTCCCATTTAATAACTTCATATTTTTCTCCCAGTGTAATCGCAGTTATGACAGCGTTACCCTGTTTGGATTTCGGTATACGGCGAGGTTCATTGCATTTTGCCTCGCTGTCCTTTTCAACGCTGCGGTTTAAGCCGATTTTGCCGATTTTCCGTTTGCATAACACACCAGAGAAGTCGCAAAAAAAGTGAGAGAACTGCGTTTCTTTTTGGATAAATGCAGGAAGATTTCGACAGCCGCGCCGAGTCATGAATAAATTCAACCGCGAATTATTTTTTAATATTAATGCTCAGGACCCAGGACGACCACAGAACTGAGTTTCAGTTATTTCCCTTTTGAAAACGCGTGGTAATTGGGTGAGAAGAGCAGGAGGCGCGAATTTTGTATTGTTTTGCGGTTACCGATGATGAGTCTGCCTTTTTTTATGGCTCAGGATCATTATATTGGCACAAAATAAAATAAAAATTGTAAAATTAAAAGATGAAACCTTTTTTTAAATATTTTCAAGAGGCAAATGTATAAAGGATACTTAAAATAATATAAAATATAAACTTGTCCTAGTGAAAATATAACCAGAGTTGCTTGTTTCTCAAAGAAAATATTTTTTACGTTTTATAAAGGAGCTATAAAGGTCTTAACAAATATCAATTTGTTGTTTAATTTCCCTTACAATTCGCATCATTGCTCAGCACATTAACACCTTTCCAATGCCTGAGATCCTGAACCTCGTCTCTTTCCTCTTCAGCTTTGCGCACAACTTAAATTAACCAAATTTAACGCTTCGCAAATTTTTAGCACTTCTTCCACAACCTACTCCTTTTTTACTATTTTTTTCTGCGTTTTCCGCAGTCATCGTGGGCTTGGTGGGCCGGGGGAGGGCACTCGTGGGTTAAATAGTAGGAGGCGCGGAAATCTGGCAAAGGCAAAAAAGGCGCAAGCCAAGCTGAAAATTGCTTAATCCTGCTGACAAGACAGACTAGCACTAAAAAGGGGAATTAAATGTCCGGCGGATGGGGGGGAGAACGGGAACACGCCGGAAGGGCTAAGGAATCTCCCCCTGGTCTCGACAATCTTTATGGATGTTTTGAGAAAGGCCGCCGGAATCGAACGCAATGCACTACGAGAAAAGGCTAATAACTATTTACAATTAACTAAATTTATTTTGAAAATTTTAGATAAGCATAAGACACCTAAAAGTGTCCAGAGGGTAGAGATTTGGGAAACGTATTAAAATAAGAGCTATATGTGTCTACTAGACACTAGACACTACTAGAGATAAATTATAGGGTCTTAGGAAATTTCCTTTAATAATATTCCCCAGAAATACATCATCCTGAGCAAAAAGTACGGAATTCTAAGCCTAAGATCATTGCTGCTACAAATAGAATTTCCCACATAAAATTATGATCATTTGGTTTATTATTTTGTATGACAGATACTAAATATATCGATCGTATTTTAAAAACCAAAGGTTATTAAAAAATATATATTATGTAAAACTACATATTATACTCTACAATAAAAAATATAAACCTTTTTAAAATTTAAAAAAAAATTTTCATAATTTCTAAAAGGGTTTTTAAAGCCTGACTTGTGGATTTCTGCTGACAGTGGGCGTTTGCTGCGCATAATTATGCAAGCAGGAAAGAGGGAATAAGGTAATAAAGCCATGAATCATCAACTGCAGGCGGCGACTGGACCTTCAGCAGGTTCCGCTCCTTCGGCCTAAGCCTTTAGCCCACCGATATAGTCCTGTGGACGAGCTGAGAAAATGTTGACGGATCGTAACATTGGTTATTTGTGGCCTTGAGCAACAAATGCGGTAATTGAGTTTCGTGTTTTATGGGCCTAGTCTCGCTAGCTTTATTATCTGGTCGTAAGAGCGTCTTTCTTGGCTCGCGAATAGAAATGTTTTCGCTATGAAACTTGTGCTTAAAAGATTCGCACTGATCGTATAATTAGAATGATGAAGCGGCGGCGAAGGCGGCGGCGGTCCTTAAAAACCCCTTAGCAAAGCTCTCTTTAATTGAATAGTTTTGTGGACCCTCGAGTGCTGGGCCATAAATCAAGCCATTATAGGACGCGCCTGAGCAGGGCTCTAAAAGGGTTTATTGTCGTCCCTATTTTCTAGAGGGCCAAGAGGTTCGAGTATCCCCAAGCAATATTATTTATTGAATCTTAAGTACAAGCTATAAATGAAGAGCCATTGCGTTAATATACTCTTATTTTCCAAGTTTTTTAAGGAACCTCATGCAAACTACTCCGCATGACCACGACTGGGACCCAACCCCATAAGGAAGGTAGGTAATTATTAACAATTCGCACCATGGCCAGTTCTCGTCATCATGACTTCATGGCCATTGTCTTATCGGCTTGGAAAAATCACATGAGCGCGAACACATCATAAATGTCAAGCTGGCGAGAATTATGACACATGCAGGGCATGAAGGGAGAACCGCCGGCAAAGATTCCAGGGGGACCAGGAGGAGAGCTAGAGCTAGACCAAGTCTTTGGTTTTTCCTGCGTCGAGCTTATAAAGTCGTTGAGCAGCTAGAGGGATCCGGGATAGGGATCGGGATCGGGAACGGGGTCGCACCATATCTGAACTCGAGATTTCGTGGTCCGTGACCATTTGGAAATGTGATAATTGCGAGCAGACCCCGGTTGCATAGCAAGCTGTCAGGCTGTACACTGTGAGAAATTACAGTCTACTACTTTAAACAGGAAGCAAGAATCTTGTAAGAAAATAAATTCTATACATTATAATTTATTTCTTTAACAAAGGAATTTCTTTTCTGAATTATTTTTTTTTATAATTACACTGATTTGTGAATGGAAATATATGTCCTTAGAAGATACTTATCTTTGTTTTATATTTGTTAACTAATATTTACATATGTATATAAAAGAGCTCCAGATATCACTAGGGTTTTCGAAACAATTTAAAGTATCATAATTTTATACTTATTTTTCAATGTTTTAAAAGCCCTATTGAGTTGCTTAGCCATTCTGATACGGCTTAATAAAGCTGCCTGAATAATTATATTTATTTTTAATGTTATTTTTCAATTGAATTCTTGACAGATAATATAATTGACCAATTTATATTATCTGTCAAACAATTCAATTGAAAATAACATTAAATATATTACTCATTTATTTATATATATATATTTTCATGTCTTTTCCTGTGATTGCTTACTCATAGAATCAATAACCACTCTATTAAGCATATTATTCCCCATATTTATTTTCAGTTTTTCGAGTGCCCCGCAAGCCAGGGAGCTGTAATGAGGCTCTGAGGTGTCTTAAGGCTCGGAGGTGACTCGCTGGGTTCTCTACTATATATGTACACTGCTTCTGTACGAAACATTTCCAGCTTTCTGACATCAAAGTGCAGCTGGGCTTGGCCTGCGAGTTCTGTTTTTGGGGCTGGACTCACCGCCTCTGCCTTCGCCTCTTATCTGCGGCAGCTACTGTTGCACATTTCGCATTTAATGTGACAATGTCCCGGACTGTATCGGACTGTTAATTTCCAAAGCTCCGGCAAGTTCACACTCTTAATTGGATTTGAAAGTGCAGTTGGCACCTTTCCTCGTGCTCGCCTCCTGCTCAGCTCTCACCTGACAGCTGATTAGGCCCGGCTCCTGCGAACGGGGTTAAGCCCATAAAGGCGGCCAAAGAGTGTGAGGCTGAGGCTTCTCTCTAGATCCGCTAATGAGCTGGTCGCACTGGAAGATAATGCCTGGGAACCAAGATTTGGAACTGAGGTGATCAGCAAAGAAGCTGATGAAATCGTTGTGGGTCACAGGTGATCTTTTATATGAATTTTAACTAATTTATTGTTTATTTAAAATTAAAAAAACCTTTTTTAAAAAGCATTTTAATTGAAAATGTTGTTGTTAGTTATTCAGTGGAAAAATCCCTATTGACAAAACCCCAAAACACCATAAAGCTGCAACCACAAAATGCCACTAAATGTCTAATCGAAGTGATTGCTTTTAAATGGCATTTAATTTGACAGTTGACGGAAAAGGAAGCTATATAGCTTAATGATGCTGATGCTCTATAAATGAGAAAAATGTACACAAATGTTGATGGACATCTAAGAGAGTTGCAAAAGCCTGAAGATGAGTGACGGATTGAATGGCTTCCATTCCTCTTCTTCAAAAAATATATAAGTCAGGTCACAACCTTTATTCTTATTATAAATATGCATCAAAGAAAAGGGAAAATTTCAAACCACTAACCGGGTCAACATTGATTCTGCACTTTTAAAAGCTTTGCCGGGAAAAGCAAACAAAGAGTCTCTTCCCTCAACTGAAAATCAAAGCAAATAAAACTCAAAAAAGGGGGGGAAAGATAAATCCTTTAGCAGGAAGAAAAACAAATCGAATGATTGAACACAATACGGCTGGTAAAACTACCATAGAAACATCAGTTTACACTGGATTCGATTTCGATTTGGATTTGGTTTTTTGGATTTGCAAACATCCGCGAATGCTTTTCTCATTGTTGGCGCAGAGGCAGCCGCCGCAGCCATGGCAAAAACAATTGAAAAAGCCGCAAAAATCGCACAACAATAAAATTGGCAACAAAATCTAATCAAAGGACCCCGAGGCGCCAATGACAACCAGCAACAAAAACAGCAACAAGGCAGGACAGCATGTAATTACACAAGGAAAACTCAACAGAAAGCAGTAACAACAAAGCTTGAAAAGCGAAACAAAACGAAACCAATTGAACCAACTGCAGCGAAATTGAAAATTAATTTCAAATTAATTTCGAATTCACACAAAAGCAATAAATATTCGCACAACATTCGTGACACACACACAGGCCGAGTTGGGGAGTTAAATTGAAAAGGGGATAAACTCAGGGGTTTCCCCGGGTGTTCGACCGACAAATGTCGAAAATGCATGTTTAGTCAATTAAACACAAGAAAATAGGTGGAGAACTATTGAAAATATGGGAAATATACTAACTAATAAATGCTCTTCTTTAGGAAATATTTATTTAACTTTTTAGTTATAAAACATAGACCAGAAATTTGAACAAAAAAATTAAAAGAAAATTCCATAATAAATATATTCAAGTAAAATAATGAATAAATTTATTAATTTCCCAAAGATTAGGCTATATGAAATTTTGTTTCATTATTTAGTAAATGTAATTAAACCCACAGAGAACTCTTTAGAATTAAATATTTTTTAACAATTGAAAACACAATAAAAAAAAATGCATAATTCTTCAAAATATGTAGAAAACTTCAAAACAATTTTGATTTATTTCCCATATGAACTTGCCCCGAGGAACACCCACACTCCCACTTCCTTTTAACCAATTTGCAAATATAACGACAGACATGGACAGATAGTGTCAGCACCATGTTCCATGAATGTTCATTAGCCCCAAACAAAAAAGGGGGAGGGTACAAGCATCCAGGGGGGTTTTTTGGGCGCCCAGAAGCAATTATTCCAGAGAACTGCAGCTGAGGTGCCGCTGTCAGTCAGTCCAGTCAGTCAAATTCTGATTCAGAGCCAGACTCTGACTTAAAAATCAATCCCATTCCCCAGCGGCATTTTCGATTGAAAAGCGTGTCCGAGATTGAACCGACATCGGTGGCCCTCACATAGTGGGCTGCATTTATATATATAAGTTTTTCCTTTTTCGGGAAACCCAATTATTTACAATCTCGATAAGGGCCTCCGACCATATGGTAGTCATATAAACGCACACAAGCCCGCCAACTGATAAGGCCATATCCCCATCGAACTCGGCCTTATCAATGCAGTTGTCTGGGAATAACACACTATAATTACGGAACTCATCGCGGCGTAAAAATATAATAATTTCTTTTTATGGCTTACCAGAGAAATAGTTCAAGGTAGCAATAAAATAAAGTAAAGCAAACATAATATTGGCAGCACAAAAAAAAAACGGAGCTTTGCATACATTTCAGCTTTAATTGCAAATTTTACGCGGCCACATAAAATAATGACATAGACCGGCCACAGGAAAGAAAATAATCATATTTTTATATGGGCGAAACACACAGACATCCATGGATATTCCATTGAAAAAATCTTATTTGTTAAGAGTTTTTATCGGGCGGCAAGTGAAAACAACACGAAAAGCAATGAAGTTGTACGACGAGGCCCGTTTTTAAAAACAGCAACAACAAACTGATTGGTTACAATGGGAATATGTAGGTAAATGATTTATCAGATAAAAGATAATACCTGAAAAATAATTACAAAAAAAAAAGAATGCAAGACATTTCTCCAATAATTAATTACATTATTTTTATCTATCTAGCATTGACACTTCTTTTTGTTTATAATTACTATTGTTATTTTTTTAGAGGAAATATATTTTGTTATTTGCACTTAATTAATTAACAAGAACTACAAAATTACCTTATTTATACCCAATAATTTAAACTATAATTTCTAAAATTTACTATACATTTTCAAAATATAATCCCCTTTTCAAATATTGCAAACTTTAATAGTTTCATCACCAGAGTTTCGCCTTCTCCACTGTTACTCTGCAATATGCAAATGGGATGCGGCTTGTCCTGGCAAATTTCATTATTATTTCACACCCAGAAAGGAGGATCTGAACCCACAGAGAGTCCCCGAATCCTGGAGTCCCATTGCCGCCCAGCAAACGCATTTTGGTATGTAAATATTTTTGGCGCGTGCTCCAGGACTCAGGAAAACTATGAGCAGGGAGGGGTTTTTCGGGATAAAACTGATGCCAATATTTGCCTTTTTTTCTTGTTGTTTAATTAAAACATTTCCACAATATTTTATACAGGCTGCAGTTGGACGAGCAATCTTTTCCAATGCCACTTTCCAAAATAATTAAATGCATATTTGGTTTTTTTTTATAGGTAAAGACAGGCGCCAAATCCCATTGGAATTAAATATTTAGGCCAAGTTAAAGTTAAATATTATTTTTATAAATTTTTAACGATTAATGATGAGTTGGTGTTCCAGATTTAAAAATTATTTTCTGTAGTGTGTACTGTAATTAAATATTTTTATTAAACTGCAAGAACCTTCATGTAACATTTATGTTAAATTAATAAGAAGGCTTTCTAAATAATTTAAAAACATTTCTCTAATGCCAAAAAAAAAAATATATATATATAAACCAACTAATAGCAACCTCTTCACTTCCTCCATTCTCTCTAGCACAATTAACTTTAATCTAATTAAACACCATCCCGCAACAAATTGAAAGATAAACTCAATTTACATAGCATAATCTCAACAATAAAAATAAAAACAAAATACCCAAAATAAAAATAGTAAATAAAACCAGTGATATTCCCACACACATGGTGGAAGGGTGCCATTAAAAGCTGCCGTACCGAAAATAAAAACCCGAAACCGACCAAACAAAACTTTGGCCATAAAGTCCATTAGTGGCCGTTTTGCATACGCAATGGGCTCAAAAGTGGGCGTGGGCATGGGCGTGGGCTGTGGGGCTGGACGTGGGCGTGACCGGAGGCTAGAGGAAGCTAAAAATTGCGGTCAATGCGACAAGTTGCCAGAGGGTCCCGGGGCCAGAGTCGGGGCAGTAAAACTCATTTGGTGGCTGATAATTGCGTGCGTCGTCGGTTTTTGGGAGACTGTCAAAAAATCAACCAAGTAAACACAGACGGGGGAGAGGGGTTATGGGGGGAGGAAGGATGGATTTGGCCACCGCCGGCGAAAAGTCGTAAATCCCACGACATTGCATGTCGTATTGGCCAAAATGGCCAACTGCAACTGGCCAAAAATAGTCTGCCATAAAATGTTTGCTAAAACTTTTGTTTTGGGCGAAGGGAATGAAAGTCTGGGCGTAATATATAGTTTGCAGATTTTATACAAAAGTTTAAAAATAATTATAAATTTGTAGGGGACTCCTATATATTTAAATATAAAAATTTAACCCAAGCTAAGGACTAGAAAGCCAAAGAAAATAATTTTTAATGTTTTTAAGAGCTTAGAAATATTTTCCACGATAAATTTCAATTTTTTTATAAATTGTTTCGTTATAAACTCTTAAAAGTTAAAAAAAATATATATTATAATAATGTTAAAAAATATAAAAAAT
>JAEIIJ010012021.1:0-15702 GCA_018904815.1 Drosophila ogumai | reverse complement strand
TACAGAAAAGCAATTTATTATAAATAAAGAACTATTTATTTAAAAAAGTATAGATATGATATTAATACTTATTATTTCAGTGTGTATCCCAAGGATAAGCTATACAAATTCTTTAAATAATACTTAAAGCAACAATATAATCCTCACTTTTACATTTTCCAAGGACCCTATCCTTTTTTCCTAATCTAAGAATCCTAATTATCATATTGAACCCTTTATTCATTGCATCCATCATTTGACTAATGTCACTAAGCATTAAACAACCCATCATATGCCAATTTTCTTTATCCCAAAGCTATTCCCTTGCATTCCCACAAAAAATAACCTCCGAAATTAGCGTTCATCATCAATCAAATGCTGGGAGCAGCGGCTCCAGTCGAGGTCAATGGGCGGAGGGCTGACGCTAATTGCAATTTGTGGTTTCATCCAGTTGCAAGAGCAGCAGTAAGGCAGCAACAAGCTCGATATATGTTCAATGTGCATGCATTGCACCCACTCACCTCACCTCACCTTCCCTCTCGTCCTGCTGATGATGATGATGGATTTTCGGATGGAGTGCCGCGAAGCCGAAAAACCGCATCGACATCATCGTCATCGTCTTCTGCGAATTCCACACAATTCGAAGGAAGTTCCTAAACGGGAACCTAGCCTCGGTGAAGCCAGGTAAACTCAATCAGGCTGTAGGGCGGCCAGGTAGCTGACATCAGGTGCGCATATTCAAATCAAGTGTTCAATGTGGCCTCAGGCTAGCATTGCGGCCTCCTGCTTAAGGATATGGCCTGAATGTGTCCGTCTTCCCTTTGATCTGCGGTCTTTAAATGTTTTTCAAAGTAAATGTACATAAATATGAAGTAATTTCTTTCATCTGAATATTGTTGTGAATCAAACAGGTAAAGAGCAGCATTAGGATTTTAAATATGCGAACCAAGGAATAAGTTTTCAAGGTTGATGACTTTAAATAGAATATTCGGGTGCACCTGAAGAAACTGTAGTATATAATCTTAATTTTAAAAAGTGCAAGGGAAGAGACATTTGTCTGGTTCCCAAGTGACATGCCTTTTCGATAGTCTAGCCAACATATATGTTTTTATTTATTAAATGGTAAAATCATCATCTGGCATGGCAGAAATTAATTTCCCATACAAGTTTGCCAAGTTTGAACTCCTTGTCAGGACCAATATTCATACGTTTGTGCTTGTATAAATTGAAAACTAAGCCAATGCACTGACAGAAATAAGCGCTGTCATGGCAGCTGCCAAGGCGAAGTCATGACTGTGTGGATCCTTTTTCTCTGACTGACTTCCTCCGTCGTCCCTTGATTTAAGCGGCATTTGTGGCATTTGAGGCATGCGGCACACGCTGCGTATGAGCTATTTCCTTAAGCCAGCGCCAGTTGCCTCTCTAACCTTTTGGCATCCTTTGTTCGGTCGTGTGAATGTGTGTCATGTGTGGCATGCAGTGTCCTTTCTCTTCGCGCCCCTCTTGTCTTATGGGAGAGCATCTGTGAGTTATTTTTATAGAGCTACTTTATGCCCATCTCTGTATTTGTGGGAAGCTACATCAACGTGTGCCATCAAGCTGACTGTCTTGCTTTTATTTATAAGTATGACTAACCTATTTAAAGGATCGCGTATCATGTGCTTCCGCCTTGGAGGATACGTTGAATGGATCTATAAATAGGATGTCCGTTGGTGGGAAGAAATGCTGTCAATTGTCAGGTAATGTAATGACTAACGAATTAGACTTAAATTGTGACTATTATTTAAAGTATTAAATAGTTACTTGTAGCATAAATAATTCCATAAAAAATAAATTTATCAGTTTCCGTTCATGAATTGCATTCATTTATGCCATGAATCTTGTAAGCAATTATTTTTTCCACCCTAACTCGTCTCATTTGTTTTTCTGCCATAATTTATAGCTTGTTAGGAGTAGTAATCAAATTGCTTTTGAGAGCTGCAATCTAGACAAATTACCCAGCCACTCATCTATTTTAGTTTTTTAATTAAAGCCCAGAGCCAAGGGCACTGCATCCTTGGGAGCAACCCGGAGGGGGACTTGCGTGGGAGTGGATCGGGATGTCCCAAAACATTTGCCCGACGCATCCGACATAAATCAAGTGAACGAGAACGGGTCCGACATGGACTTGGCAGGACAACGAGTCCAACAAAACTGCTGCTGGGCCCAGGATGGCCCGATAGCTCTTTTCCCAGGGACATACAGAAATTTGTGAATTGCAGTTGGCCCAAAAATCAGGCAAGGGGATTTTGCAGCGAGCGCGCGGGAGTCCTGCGAGCGAAGGGCAAAGGCAAAGTTTTTGGCGTAGAACTAACGAGCATCAGTGTAAACTGTCGTCGCTGCTGTCGTCGTCGTCGTCGATGGTTGTTGTTGTTGTCCTTCTTGCCGCCGCTTCGGCTTCTCATTAAACTTTAAAAAATGAATGGAAAAGTTTTCGAAACTAACATTAGTCGTGGGTTGGGTTTAAAAGTCATGCCAATATTATGCATGTCATTGCTAATCAGTTGAGGAGTTTGTATTTCGAACGAGGTATTAAAGAAGGATAAATTTAGGGTGATGAAAAATTTTAGAATTATTTAAAAATTGCCTGAGTTCATGGTCTTGAAATACTACTACAATTATACAGTAGAATATAAGGGTATAATAATATAAGATACTTTAAAATATGACTTTAATTTGAGATCTTTTTTTTTTTTTGTTTTCGAATCCCTGGTGTTTGTTTCAAAGTAATATCTGCACAGCTCATTTAAAAGACAGAGCTAGTCTCTGGTGTCTCCCCAACAACATTCAAACTGATATAAACTTGTTCCTTTTAGCCAAAGCATTCCCGCTGGTCCAATGCCCTACAATGCACCACATCCGTAAAGTTCACTCTGGCTTTCAACTTTTGTTTTACGCACAGCTCTCGCTGAGAATATATCTGTGTCCCTTTGTCTTTTGGAAAACATATATACGCCGGAGTCGGCCGCCGAAAAGTATACAACTGCAAGCAGAATTCGCAGCTGCAGGCGAATTCGTGTCCTTCTTTTCGTCCTGGGGCGTGTTGTGAGCAAAAGTTTCGCAACATTTATCTTCGTTATTATGACGCTCGAATGGGCTATCAGCGAAAAACTAGAGCGGCTGCTAAATATTTGGTCATGTGAAGGAAATGCAGAAAAGGCTTAAACAGAAGACGAAGGGGATAGGAATAGGAAGAATGCTTATAAAGCAAAGGGGAGTCTTGTTGATTCTTCCGTATATTCTGACCTATATTCCCCCCTATATTCTAACCATATTCTCCCCTATCTTCTCCCTAAGCGTCATGTCTAAAAATGTAACAAGTTGTCAAAGGAGGAGGGCACACGATATGCGAAGATTCGGAGATGAAAAGGTCTAAATAATATTTTTTAAATATCTCAGTAAAATATCCCATATCTAATGAAGAAATCTTTTCCTTTTAAACTTAAAAACATTCTAATAATACCCTATAAATGATATAATTTTTCCTATAGATCCCATAGCATGTTAGTACCCTCTCGCATCTCTGGAAGAATGGAGAACCCAGCCCAGCTCTTCTCCAGCAATATTGGAGCAGACAAAGCGCAGTTGCTCAGCTGCAGCCCGGCAGTTGTAAACGGGATGGCAATGGCAACTTTTCCTGCACTTAATTAGTTTGGGCATAAGTGGAGCAGAAAAAGTTGTTCGCCAAGATGACAGTGGGAGAAGGCGGCAATGGGTATGGCATCCTCCATGGGGTTTTGTAAACTGTCCTCTATTTTTTTCGTATTTCCCCCGGCTTGGTGTTTGTGTGCGTTCGCAGCTAAGGAAATTGCCTCATAAATGTTCATTACCCGAGCTGTGTGCATTTTGGGTTACGAATTCGGATGGATATGGTATAACGCCCCCCTAAACCTAACCAAAAAATAACCCTCGGCTCGTGCCTGAAATGTTGTGCAATAAATATTCTTTAATTTTAGCAAAGAGAACGAATCTGAAAAAAAAAGGATTTCCTCTGATTTGTATAGCCAGAGTTCCATTGACCATTTCCCCACATTTCCTACTTCACCTAAACCTAATCATTCCCCATTAATCATACGCCCTGTTGGCAGCATTTTGTCCAACAAATTGCCCGAACCCCCGTTATTTCTTACAGTGTCAGATAATGGCGGCACTTCCGGTACCCACAACCCAGGCTCATTCTCATTCTTGGCCAGCGAGACCTCATACGCGCAGCAATTCAAAAATATTAAGTGCCACAGTTTGGCGAGTACTTAGTGGAAACAACAGAGGGAGGAGCAGACGGGGCAGAGGGGGCAGAGGCTGCTAAATGCCAGTCAAACAATGTGCAAACAAAGGGAACTCGGCCGAGAGAAAAGCTGAAGGAACGCCTGAAAATGAACCCACAAAATATGGCTCACAAACAGAAGGAGGCTCGACTGTGAGAAAGACAGAATAAAAAGTGGGGGCTATGGGGGTTCAAACAGAGATGCTAAAGTGAGTCAAGAAAATATACGTTTCAGTTTTGACACACAAAAAAAATTATGAATATAATAATATGTTTTTTAGACTTGAAAAGTTTTATAATAAAATGTATACAAATGGTGTCCAAGTAGCTTCTCTGTGCTCTCCTCTAAAACTTTTATTTCACAGATAGTAAAATTGGAAAACAATTTAAATGATTTTTATATATATTACACCCCAAGTCACGCTGCCATCTCCGATTGACACAGAGCTCAAGTGGAGGACCAGCGGCAAACCAATTGAGACCGGAGCTGGTAGCAGCAGCCACCAAAAGCGCTGTTTTGGGGCAACGTTTGTCGGAACTGTCACATTAAAATGGATGATTTATTTGCGCCCCTAATTTATTGCGCCACAGTCACCGGCCGCGTTTCAGAGCCCGAAAGGACAGGATATTGAGTACGCGCAATGCATGAGCGAGTGCTCGCCGCGGGAACGTGGAATTGGAAACAGGAACCAGGACATCGAACTCACTGTGTCAAGTGGAGGCGAACCGGAACCGGAAACGAGGGTGGGTAGGGCCAAGTGGCAAGTGGCGCTGGGCTAATATAATGAATTTTACTCGACACCCGAGCACTTGGCACTTAATAATCGCATTAGGGGCGCTAAGCAGCTCGATGACAGGTCATTGCGGAGGGGAAACCGCATTCTGTCCTGCCCCAACTTCCGTTTCGTTTCGCTTTGTTCCTTCCACACGCAGCTCCTTATCGGGGGGTTCATAATGGTTTATTGTCTTGCTTATTGCCACAAATGAGGGGATACTTTGGCTCTTCATTGTTGGCTGCCCAATTCAGAGGTTCAAATGCCTAATGCTGCTTGTAAAAATTCACGATCATGTGAATGGGCATGTGATAAGGACAGGTGCCTGCAATTTGCGCCAAGGGTCAAGACCAAACATTGTTTGAGATAAAAGGTAAAATATAAAAAATATATAAAAGGTCAATATAGTCACGGAAATACAGAAAACAATTGGTTGGGAATGTGAGATAGATAATTAAAACTATATTTATTTAGAATACAATCTTTAAATCATAAGGAAAATTGATTTCTATAAGCAAATATTAAATTTTCTTCAAACTAATTGTTAAACTATTATTTTAAAACCACAAAATGCATTTAAATGCTGTGAAAATACCCTGTTAACAACCAACTACAAATTGTGCAATCAATTTAATCGAAACCCCAGCCCTTTTTGTTGTGGATTCAAAGGACACATCACAAATGAACTGCTACAAATACCTTTGCCCTCTGAAGATATCGTTTTAGTATCCATTTCCCAAAAGAATCATCGTCAGCTCCTTGTTACTTTCGCTTTGCAACACTGACACCAAGGAGCAAACAGATAAAAAAGAGACAGCCGTTCAATCGGAGAAAGAGAGGAGGAGACAGGCAGAAAGCTCATCAGTTGACACCTCATATCCTTTGAACATTTTCCAATCGAAGGAGTCTCCTCGGCTTGGTCCATTAGAAATATTGCGCGTCCTTCGTACAATTTCTTTATTAGAAAAATCGTTCGATTCTGTCTTTTTTTTTGTCTGCCTCGATTTTTCCCCATTGCCCTCTCTGTGTTGCATTTTGTGTGTGGCCAGGTGGAAGGGCAATAGTGAACGAAATATAGGTACAACGGGGAGGGGGAGGAGTAGAGGAAGGTCCAAGACCAGGTGAAGTCGTGATTGAAAAAACACTGATAGACTCTGTAAATAGATGAAATTCTGGCCCAGATATACACCAGTGGCTTCCATACAACTTACTGAAGGGGGAAGGGGAAAATAGGAAAGCAACATCAAGGAAGGGCGGCCACATCGCCTATTCAATTGGCTCTCCCCAATGCACTTTTGCGAATTTGATCGAGTGAATGGCGTCACAAAGCAGCAAATCGAAATTGAAGTTTTTTTATATATATAGTTGTTAGTTTATTTTGCTCGTACTTATAACACGGGTATGATGGAATTGATTGGTAATAAGGGATACGATTTTCCATTATTTATTTATATTTCGTTTTATTTCTTTAAATCTAAATTGGTTGCGATTATATTATATTTTTAGCTAAAACTTTGAACGCTTTCAGGGATTTCTATGTATTTTAATTAATTTAAAATTTTAACATTTTTCTTCAATTTACAATCAATTGGCGCAGTATCTAAAAAGTATTAAAGCATTTAAAGATAATAATATTAAATGAACTAAATTCTAAACAACTTCACCTGCGAATTTCAAAAAAGAATAAATCTTATCAAGCACAAAATAGGCTTAAAGGAAAGGGAAACATTTGGAGGACCGTGAAATGCAGCCAAACAGTAGCGAAAATGTAGCAATTCAGCCTGCAGTTCAATGTGCTAATGGCGAACACAAAAATTGAGGTGAGCAGAATGGGTCTTCCCCGTACTACCAACTAACATCCGGCAACCGCAACGCAGCCCAGCTGCCAGGCCCTAATCAACACCAATTGCCGCTTTGGCCTCGTCTGCGGCTGCCACATGATATTTTGTAATTAGAGAAAAAACATTTTTGCGAATTTTGCAGTGCTGAAATTTGCAATGCAATGAGCTGGCCGGGGTCTAGGGCCAGGATGTATGGACGCAGGACTGGCCCGAAAGCAAACTATACGTGGAATATGGTAAAACTCATTAGTGCCAGTGGCAGCTGCAACTTTGCCGCTACCAAAGACAAAAGCATTGTTTTAGGTTTTGATCAGAAAATACTGGAATTTTTGGTGGGTATTTGCACGCACAAAACCAAACATATTATTGTTAATTAGTCCCAGGGGATTACAGGGTTTGTTCCGATTGTTTTTAGGCCAGTGCATACAATTTGATCCGTCATTCGGTAGCCGGAAAAGCCTTCAGAAATCCCGCAAATGCATATGAAATTTACAAGCAAACATGTTAGACTAAGTGGAAAATTTGTAATTTTACTGAAGTCATAAGTCATAAATTGAAATGTAAAATTTTTGGAAAATGTCTAATGATGAGTTTGTGTGTTTAGAGTCTTGTTTTTACGTCCTTTAACTCAAAAATACTTTAAATAAAAATTCAAATCCATTTAAATGTTGAGCCCAAGTGGGGTTTATATACAATTTCAAGTTTCTTATTTCGTTTTACCTTTTGTTTACCGTTTTGGGATTGAAGACAATCCAGAAAAGGCAAACACGAGCCGAAAAGTGGAGGAAAAATCCCATTTGCCCGCATCTGTAGAGCATTTGTGCGAATAATGCCGTGAGTTTCACACATTTAATTAGTTTAATTAGTCGCCAGCACACACACACACACAGACGACAGCTTGCCACGCCCATCGAGACGCCCCCAGCTCGCTTAATCATTAATCAGCTTTCATTTTCTTTGACTGCTACAAAGATTCTTTTTACCCCACGATCTTCACCCTCAACCCCCGAACGCCTTGGCGTTGCTCGCTTAATTTTTAACTTTTAACACAGATGCCAGCTTGAATGGCACTTTGCCACGCCCACCGCCCCGCCCCGCTCCGCTCCCTTTGGGACGAGCCCCGCCATCCCCTTGGCTAATTTGCTTTGAGAGCAAAGTTGGAGGAAAACAGGCCACTGACGTCATTACCATCAGGACATGGCTAAATATAGAAGATGGAGGAAAAACTTTCGCAACTGTTGTGTGGCATTTTGTCACATCCAGACATAGAAAATTCGTATAATTGAATATTTTTCAGGGCAGCGGTGGCTGCACAAAAAACGTTTTCGAAATTGGGTTAATTCCAACATTTTCCCGGGGTGCCAACGTCGCGCCAGCAAATCGAATCCAATCCCAGCCACTTGGCCTCGCGGGTGGAAAAGGAAAATCATTAAAATTAGATTACGGAATCCTTCTCACATTTCCGCCGGAAATTGCACTTTGCGTGCGGCATAGCAGGGAGCCTTGGGTAGCCGGTGTGCTGCCTGTCGACCTGGTGACGTCAATGCGAATGCGATTCGTCCTGAGATCCTGCCTTCCTTCTTGCCAAATGACAGATTAGTTAATAAAATCTGTTTTCCGTCCGCAAATGACTTTGACTTGGGAAAGGGAAATGCAAGCCAAAGGAAGTCAAAATTTGTCAAAATATGCAAATTTCAGCTGACATTCAGGCGAGGATTTAGGTTTGTTTTTCTATCCTGCCAGGGTATTATAATTTTAGTTTTATTATATTATTATTATGTAAAATTATTAATTGGTTTTTAGCTGAAAATAAATTATTGTTAAAGGCTTGTTAAGAAGTCTTAATTGGCTATTAGTTAATTTAGTTGTAAATTGGGGCAACACCTATACTTAAAACCACAAATAACTTAAAAATTAACTTAAAAATAAAAGAAAAAATACATCTTATAGTGTGGTTTTACCATTTTTAGTCCTTTTTTCTCTCAACCCACAAAGTATTCACAGCCCGACTTGTTGCATCTTTTTTGCTCAGTTGTCGCTGCCACACACATTTTTTGTTCGCGTCTGTCGTTCTTGTCTTTTGGGTTTCAGGGAAATACATAAACATGTTATAAAATATGCACATTATAAAATGCGAGCTGAGCTAGACAAAAGCCGAAAGGAATTTGCACACTCATGACCACAAAAAAAGGGAAAAATAAAGGAAGAACGACGAAAGGCACTGGAGCTCACATTTTATAAAAGTTTTTGCTGCCGTTTCGACTTTCTGTGTTTTGTTGGTGTTTCCTCGGGTTTTCATAATTTCCTTCCTGCTTAGGTTTTGTGCTGACAACTTGCTGCAAAATATATTTTGGCATTTATTTATTTGTGTCTTGCATTTGGACAGTTTTCTTTTTTGTCGCTCTCTTCTTTCTTTTTCTGTGCACTGGCATCGCATAAATATTTCTCAAGCACGAAGCGCTGAGAAGTAGTTTTCAAGTGCAGTCAACGCTGCGTATGCGTAATAAAAGCCAATTTCGTGACACAAAAATGGAAAGAAACTACAAGAACGTGTCGAGTGGCACAGAATATTTATTGTGTTACAAATATTATTGGATTTACAGAAATTTGATCTTGTATTACATATAATAATTTGATTATTTGTAATGATTTTAAAGCTGATAAATACATGCCTGCAAATTCAAAGAGAAGGAATCAATAGCCTTCAGGGTATTATAATTTCAGACAGAATCATTTTTGGCTTAATGGCTTATTTAAATGATGTTTATTATTGAAAATTAAATGTTTCATGTCTCATTAATTGAATCTTATTGAGGAAAAATTTATAAATGTATTAATGTTAACTTTGAAAGTGCAGTAAACTGTGTACACCACTACCTCCATTCTGGCTCCTCTACACCTCCCCCTCTCCTTCTGTCAAATTGCAGCGTAAGGCATTGGTGGCTGATGAGATGAGCGCGAACTTCCAGGCAAGCCAGCTGTGTTCCACACGGCGTATGTGTAATGCCTCCCTCCTGAATGCGAGTGTTACTGGATGTGTGTGTTACTGGATGTGTGTGTTACTGGATGTGTGCACTCTCGGAAAATGCATCCGGGGCTGCTTGCTTTGCCGTTTCCGAAACATTTAGCTCTATTCGGAGTCACAGCTGAAAATCAGTTGAGCTTACAGCATTCGAGCACAGAATTCTACGACATTTACAGTCGTCACCCCAGGGGGCATTTTTGCTTCTTTTATATATTTTTTTCCTTATTTTTGTATTTATTCATTTCTTGTATATTTATTCTTTCGTTTTATATTTATTCTTTCTTTTTATATTTATTATTCCTTTTTGTGTATATTTCTTACTTTTACGTTGATTCTTTTTTCTAAATTGTATTCCTTTATTTTATATTTATTCTTTCTTCTCATATCTGTTTACATTTTATTTCTTTATTATTTGTATTGTTCAGAAACAGTTTAAAATTCTTACTAATATTTGCTAAGAAAATGATATATTATTATCATTATGATAAACATACTGCAGCTTAACGTTGATTGCTGAACTTCAAACTTGACCCAATCTTTATTAAAATATATACATAAATTTTTTAGCATTATTAAATGTCCTTGCTAGTTACATCTGTTATTTTAGGAAAATGTTAGAAGTAACATATTTAACTTCCTAGTGCATTATTAAGCTTAAACTTGTTTGGTCATCATAAACCCAAACGCATATGCAAATAACCAGTTTGGCATCTGCTGCCGCTTTACGACTGGGTCAGCAATTTGACACATTGACTTTTAACATACTTTTTTGTGGCATTGTGAAACGCATATTACTTTAAATATTTATAAACAGTTCATATTTTAATAATATTTTATTACTTGGGAAGTGTTCTTTTAAGGACAAACTTTTTATTAGAATAATATTCCTATAAAGTTTTGTAATATTAAAGAAAATAATTCTAAAAGTAAAGTACAAAATATAGAAAGAAATATAATAAACTGTTAAAATTAATTTTTTTTATAAATAAATTTTCAATGCTTGTGTAACCTTAGTTTTTTCTCGGATTTTAAAACACAAAACGCACTGTGCCTGCAAGGTGTTGCCCAAGAAGAGAAAAATGAAAAAGTAATGCGCTTGCAGATGCCGCCAGATTTCGTTAATCTAACATAGCAAAAAATCAGCTCCACACCCGTATCTATACCCATGCCCATTACCATCATCATCACCATCATCATCAGCCTCGAAAATTGTGAATATTTCGGTTGACTCTTCCGCTGATTGATTATTTATGGGCACTTTGGGTATCTGCCGTTTCGAAATGCGGAATGCCTTAACCCATGTACGCAACGGGCTTACAGAATCGAATCGGGCTTTTTGCTTGCCGCCGTTCACGTAGTCACATAAAAAGTCAATTTCGTTTTGTTTTCTGCATGGGATTTCTGACAAATCGTGCCCCAATGTCCAATGTCGTGATAAACGTCAGTCACTGTCTCTGACTGCCGCTCTGGTTGGTTTTTGCCTTAGCTTTTTTGGGACAGCATTTATTTCAAATCAAAGCAATGACAGTGAGAAAAATAAATGGCTAACAAATCGGAGCCGGGAATCTGTTTGTTTTTCTGGTTTTCTGGCTTTCAATATGTGCTCTCTGGTTGGCCTAAATGCTGGCCTTTATGATGTAGGCTTTTACCATGACCCTGCTTTTACTCACACACAATTAGCCTGGCTCCAGTTGGCTAATGACATTTTAAGCATTATAAATAAAATTTAATAAAAGTCAACTTTTGACTGGGCGTAATTATAATTTACTGCAGTGGCACGCGCGCTCTGCTGCTCCTTTCCTACCCCCGCCCTGTCAGTCCTCAGTCTTTTTACTGCTTCTGTGGTGCAGGTGTAATTGTAATTACTCCACGCACCAACCGTCCAGGCATCCGACCAACAACCAACAACCAACGACCAACAGCCAAAGCGACTCGGACCCCGCTTTTCATTGCGAGAAATGTCCATTTAAATAGCTTGATTTATGCCAGCGTCGAGCTGCAAAACGGTAAACCAACCACAAGACAGTGGGTGGGATTGGGAAGATATCAAATAAAAATTTAATATTTAATTTTAAGCATCAACAGAATAATAATTCCGTAGTTGTTAAGTTAATTCAGTTATTTAAAAAATATTTGGACAAGCTGAAGAAATATAATAAAATATTAATATTTATATTTTTCTAATTAAATAATCAAAAATTCTATATAGCAGTTAAAATCTTTCCAAATTTCTTCAATTAATTGTTATTATCTCTTCGCCCAAATTTAATTTTGTTTGTGTTTATAAAAAAGAGACTTTATTTGAGGTTTACAGTTTTATTATAATTTTGGGTGTTATTTAAGCTCTTCTTGCTCTTTTTAGATTTTATTAATTTGATAATTATAAACATTTACTAAATTAATGTAATAATATTTTGTTATATTTTTAAATCGAATATCTTTAGCTTTATCCTCCATCTGCTCCACAGTTCCTTGTACGGCATGTGTCCTGACCCACTAGCCGTCTCTCATTTTCGGCGTTTGCCACCGAACTTTGTCCGTTCCGTGGGAGAAGCTCGCTTCCTCCTCTCGCTTTAAGTGTATTTATTTGGGCTTTATTTTTATGACCGGGCCCCGTGTAATTGGCGCTGTGAGCGGAGCTCGCTCCAGAGCGCATTTTGATGGCCGTACACAAGTTGGGGGTGAGTGCAGGGGGCTGGAGGGTCCTGGGGGGAGTCATAAAGTGCACGCTTCTTGTATTTTATACGCTTTATTTAAATTCACCCGTCGCTTTGGCCCACACTGCCGCTCCTTCCATTTCGAGAATTTGTTTGCTTGCCCTCTCTATGCCTGATTATGTTCATATGAGAATCTGGCCAGTTTTGCACATTTAAATTTTTAATTAAATTTAAAAAGTCCAATGTATGCGGAGTAATTTGTTAGATATTTATGATTATTTGACTTGCTCTTTGAATGCCAACTGGTCAGCAACTAAATGCCACTTTTAATTACAAACCATTCAGATTGCCTTTGCGAAAAACTTGAACACTATGTCACAGAAGAGTTATTCGTTTAATGTTTAATGATAATTAGTGTGAATTGTTAACTAAATCAAAGATAAATGTGTGTGTGGTTGATAAGCTCTTAACGATCTTTCTGCAGTTATTGGTTTCAGCCAGGAAAAGGCAGAATATTCCCGTGAAGATGAATGGGCAATTTGAATTAAGCTTCAGTTATGTTATCTTATCTAAAGGCAATTAACAATTATGAAAATAAAAAGTTAAGCTTATCTATAATTACTTGACCGGCTTATATATATTGTTATCATAAATATGTTCTGTGCTTTAATTTAAATGATTGAAGAGCGTTTAATTATCATAATTATAATACGATTATTAATGGCATTTTGCTCAAAGCCTGTAGTCTGAAATGAAGTGAAATAACTATTTTGTATGAATATAATAAACATATATAAGTTTGATTTAATTTCCTAATATTTCTAGCAAATACAAAATGAAAAAACTTGTTGAAATAACCATATTTTTATAGAATTATAAATCCCGCAAGTGTAAAATCAAATCAAACTTTTATTTGTTGGCTAAAAGACATTAATATTGTATCTGCCTGGAAATACATATATTCAAAACCTTTAACTTCTTTCATGGCTGAATATTATTTTTATTTTATTTTTTATCGTGTCCGATAATGAGCTTAAAAAAGATATATTTTCCCCTTTATTAAACCAAAACCCGCTTAATAGAATTAAAGACCAGTCTTAATTGGTAGTTGTTTACAAAACATATTTGTGGTAAACAAGATTTCAATTTCTGACCGCATCTCTGGGTTCAATTGCATAAAATTCGTTGAAATCATGCGTAACCAGAAGGCGCCGACAATGGCCAATGTCTGTGCCCATAAATCATGGTCGAAACAAAGATAGGGGCCGGGCCTACTGTGACAGGGACAGGGGTATCGGGAGTGTATAGAATCAGAAAGAGGCAGCAGCGAACAACAATGACAACGAGTGCGGCAAATGAAATTCATTTGCATTCAACACGTTGCCGTGTGTGCAAACAAGAGGGGGTGTTATGGTACGGGGTGGAATGGGTGGTTACGGTGGAGTGGAAGGGGTGGTTACAGCGGGCGGAATGGGTGGTGCCGTGCGGCAGATGAGCGACGTGTACAACGCGGCGTATGTGTAACGGCAGCGGCTGCGACAGATGCCCCACAGATGCAGCTACTCCAAATGCGTCAGTTGCGAGCGACAGCCAGAAAAAAAAAACAAAAGCAAACAACAAAAACACCGATGCAGTTAACTAAACAAGACCCGGTCACCGGCCAAATGGTATTTGTGTGCCAACTGAATTGGACAGGGATGCAGTAGAGGATTTTTGAAGGGAGAAACAATCAAAAGTCACTAAAAAAAATGTGGAAACTGTGTCTCTATGAAATTTCATAGTTTTTGAAGTTATTTATTATATAGAAAAACAGTTTGAAATTAGTAAGGAAGCTATTTCCTGATCCATAACTTTTCAATCAAAGAAAATTTATTAAAAATTATTCATTTAAATCGTTAAAAAAGGAAGACTATTTATGAACAAAAGCTTTTTGGGTGCCCAAAAAATCGGACCATTTTTTAAATTATCTTTTATTTTCCTAGACCAATAACATGGATTCTCCTGGCCATCCCTGGTCTACACAAATCACGCACAATCGCACACCAACAGCACGCCCAGACAGTCGCAAACACACACGGTGTAATCTAATTGCTGACATGGCCAGACGACAGCGAATGGGCCAGACCAGACCAGACCAGAACGGAGGAGGAGGAGGTGGCCAGAATACAGACCGAGCCGAGAGAGATGCCAGAACTCGACCCGGTCCGAGCCATCAACGGGACCGAGGAGCTCACCGAACAGATCAGAACCGGATGCTGCGGCTGGAATTATTGTCACCCAACCACATTGCAATATATGGAACGTGTTTGGAGCGGTTCGCTGGAGGAGTTTGCTTTCAGTTTGCCTCCATATAAATGGGAGCAACTCAATCCAAACAAGAACTGTGTCAATTCTCGGTAGAAAATAATTAAGTTGATTTAGATTTTAGTTGCAATTTTAATTTTAATGCGTGTGCTGAGAGCAGGGCAAGCCAGGGCAGGGCACGGCAGGGCAGGCAAAAGTTGTTGAGTGGTTGCAACTGGCAAGTACTTACCACTTACCACTTGGTAATTGCAGTCGGTGCGGGTTGCGTGTGTGTGTGGGTTGCCATTCATGAGCTGAATTTATTAGAACCAAAAGGTTACCAGCATCCTCTCTCTCTTTCTCTGTTGGCTCTTCTCCACTTTTAGTTAGTTAGTTAGCTGCCGCAAAACGCTTAAATGCACTGCGACCCTGTTGACCTTGCCTCGAATGAGTGTGTGTCTAAGTGGGTTGGATGTGTGTGAGTGTGTGTGCATAAACATAGATATGGTGTAGGAGGCATGCTGGTTTAACAGCATCCAACACACTCCATTCCGTTTTGCCATCATCTCTGGGAATGGAATGAGGGTTAAAGTTAGTTACACTGACAGGTAATCATGTCACCACCTGGGGAGCGCTTGGAATGCCAAAGGGGAACCCAATAACAATTCAATTTCAGACCACTCTATGATATTGTAGCTGCAAAACGAATAAGCTGAAGCATTCGATAATTTAATTTACAAGCTAATCAACTTTTACGATGGTTAAATAAAAGAAATAACTTGACTGAGGTAGTGAAGGAAGAGTAAGTTAGCTTAAGAGTGGTTATGAAATAAATCTGGAT